>JAODKF010000008.1:373098-389225 GCA_026779585.1 Mormyrus proboscirostris
TGATGGCCATTGCCTTCACGGTGGGCTACGGGGCACCACTCATCATTGCCATAATCACCATTGCAGTCACTGCCCCCAAAAATGGCTACTTCGGGCAAGATGGAGTATGTTGGCTGAATTGGTTCCAGACTAAGGCCCTCCTGGCATTTGTGATTCCAGCCTTGACCATTGTCGCAGTGAACCTGCTCATTCTAATCGTGATTCTGGTTAAACTACTGATGAGGGGTGTTGGTGAGAACCATCAGCCTGAGGAGAAGAATGCTCTGGTGGTCATCGCAAGGTGCGTCGCTGTTTTGACTCCCATCTTTGGCATCACCTGGGGATTTGGCATAGGGACCATGGTGGCACCTGATAATGTTGGAATCCAGATTGTATTTACAGTCTTCAATGCCTTTCAGGTATGTGGAAATATTAATTAATATCTGCTATTATTGTTTTCTTACATTAAATTTAAATTTAAATGGTGTTAACTTTCCAAAAATCTGCAAAAACAACCCAGAGTTGTAGTGATATTATTATGTTATTAGAATACCAGAACATACTTTTAAAATATATTTTAAATTAAAAGTATAGCACTCATTCACTGAAATGCTCATATAAATCTATCTTTCTTTCATATGCATCCAGTAAGTATTAATAATTATTTTTAAAACTTATTTTAAGGGCTGCTTCATTTTAGTGTTTGGGACACTTATAGACACCAGAGTAAGTGCTTATATTTCTGTATTTGGAATATTATTGGAAATTTGAGCTTTATTATACATTGGCATGTATGACACACACATGATAGAGCCTTTTTCCTTATGGACAGATTCGATCAGCTATTGTTGGAAGATTTTTGCCTTTGCTGTCTACCCGAACAAAGGTAACACCATCATTGCATTTCGAGTGTAATGTTCACTTTTCCCATTCTAAAGTGTTTCATAGATATGCAAAATCATATTTTTTATTAATACTCTACTCACTTCATATGGCTGGAGGAGATATACTCAGAACAAAACCAAGTGCTCTATTACCTTTGATTTAGAAACTGAATTAATGTGACAAAATATACAATTTCAATTATCAGAGATAAGATAAATGATGTGTGCTATGTTCTGTCTAACAGAGCACAAATGCTGGTCCATCTTCATCTTTGGCTGACCGTATTAGGCGAAGGGGAAAGAGTAAGTTAAATTGCTACATTTTAATAATTGACTTATTAATGTTACTGAGATTAACGCCAATTGGGATGATTTGTGTCTGTATGATAGTGATGTAGAAGATATCCCTTCTTACTGTATGTCCAGTTTACATCAGTGTCTAATAAAAGAAAATCACACAGTTTCAGTGGTTTCTAGTGGATGGCATATTTGTTATGTTGGAGCCATAAGTAAATTTGTGATTTGCAATGTATAGTAAAACATCCAGTGTTCTTTATTTTTCAGATATGTACAATGTTTCCGGCGCTACAGCAAGTCAGGGTTCTTATGAAGCATTTGTCAATACTGATGAACCTATTCTTAAAAAATTTTAGGTAAAAAGAAAAAAAGTAATGATTTTTTGGATTTGCATCATGTTAATTTACTACTTAATTCCATGTATTTTCTTGAGATCTTATCACTGTACATTGACAGATTTATCACATAATATTAACATTCACATTATGAAATAAACATAAATATAAACCTCTGAAATGTGAGAAAGTTTATGCAAAGAATAATGACATAAATATATGTTGTATATACAGGAAACATTAGACCTAACAAATAAAAATATTTACCAACCATCTGGAATCCATTTTTCATATTTGTGTATGAAAAAGAAGAACTGAAATCTGAAAGTTCATTTCTAAAAATGCACCCTTGTTCAAGTACAAACTAATGCTCCAGTTAATTACTTGAGCTTGGTACTATGCTGTACTAACGGGTTGATACAGAGTTGTGTCATGAGGCAGAAAGACTCAGACACGTTAAGTGCAGATAAGGGCCCCAGAAAAGGTAAAGATTCATTAGATAACATGATGGAGCACTATATCAAAATGTGAGCTTGTGATGCGGTGAAGGACTGTTTGGGCCCCCAGCAGGTAGGAGGCGGCCTGCAAATGCCCAGGATCGCACACCTGGCTCCCCTCTCTCTCCTCTCTCAGCTGAGGACTTCAGTCTGCCAGGGAGACTGTCCAACCCCCCGATGGTAGCAATAGTCATCTTAGCACTTCTTCGGGCCGGAGGTTAGGAAACCACAGGCACTGCCAGCCTGCATGGTGCTGATCGCCTCGTCCTGCTGCACAGCATCCTGTCAACAGGGCTCTTTGCAGGGCGTTGCAGTATTCTGGCAGCACCATGGAGCTGACATGCCTTGGTCCAGAAACACTGGCAACCACAGCATGGTTCATTAAAAGTCTGTTATAAAATTATATAAAAAGTATATGAGTGACAATTCACCTACAACATTTACTGTTCGACACATGAGCAGTGATGACAGTAGTAAGTAGATCATTCAGGGATGGTACAGAGGGAGAAGAGCAGTACATGGTTTATTGAACAAAGGACTTGATTGTAACTACAGCATGAATATTCAGTGCCCCCCACACCCTGCCTGTCCCTGTAGCATACTTACAGTGCCCTGACCAAGTATTTGCCCCCTTCCTAATTCCTTTTATTTATTTATTTTTTTGATTCATAATGCCTTAATTGTTTCTGATCTTCAAATAAATTTATGGTAATATAAAGGACAAAATGCCATCTCTCTTCTGCGTGAAAAAAAAGATTAGTGTCCTCTTTTTACGGTTCTGCTGCAGAAATAACAAGGAAACAAACAAACAGAAAACCAAATAAATGTAAACACTGTGGGCACACAAAGTGCATGCAGGCGTACATTACTTGTTTTTTTCTTGAAAAGTATCACACAGGGAGAGTCAGAAATAATTGGAAGCAAAGGGCAAATGTGACACTCGATTCTGTTCATGGGCGGCATCAGAATGCTTTGCACAGGGGTGTTTTAGAGGAGCTAATGCATTTGGACTGGGTGCTTTTCAGTGGAAAAGAAATTTAACTATTGCATAAATGCCCCATTTTATGGTAGTCTAAACAGTCAGTCATTTCCTTTACATTAAAATGTTTAAGTAGCAGTTGATGTGGTTGAAACAGTGACACCTGGTGGACTGCAGTCATTATAGCAGGCAGCCTGGATGAAGCGCACCAGCACCACCTCAGTGAGTTAAAATACGATTTTGTGCGCTGAGGAGACACTGATGCCTGAAAATGGTAAAAAATGAATACCTCTAGATTTAGTATTTTCACGTCCTCTATTTAAATAATTATATGATTAGAGTTGTCACGTTCGGTCACGGTGCAGGGAGCGGGCGAGCAGAAAGCAGGCGAGATCACCCGGAGAGACGGTGAAACAGGGTTTATTCGGAACGAGAGGGCAGACGGGCACTAACATCCGTAACAATACAAGACTTAGACACGGACTAAATACACTAGACAGGCTGAACTAAACAAGCAACAGGTGAGTACAATCAGGAATCACACGAGGTAACGAGGTGGACGTGGCACACACGAGGATCAGACGGAGCTGGGCGTGACAAGAGTTTGTTTCTTTTAATTTATTTCAGATCAAGCTGAACCAGGCACTAGTGATGGTCCACCTTCAGCTAGACAAAACGGTTTAGAGCCAGTTCCTCAGACCCAGGCAATTGCAGGCTGTGAGAGAGAGCGTGTGTCCTCCTGTCCCCGTGCTGCCACACCAAAACCCTGGGTCCCACAGCAGAGGTCCTCGAAAATTTGTCATTTAACACTTTACATTTTAGAAGAGTGTCCTAATGAGGTCCTATCTCCTTTGTATAACACAGGTGGGCTGTGTTAGCTGCAGCTTTCTGGGCAGAGGTTCTTCTGGCTGCATCAGAACATCACATAGCACCCTGTAATCCTGCGTGATGATGTGCAGAACCCCACAGACCAAAATTACATCACAAACTTTCTCCACCAAGTACACTAAAGCTTGCCCTGCCGATCATAGACCAAGCCATCTGACCTTAAACAATCCGATACACTGTTCCACCATCACCCATCTGCATACGTGCGCAATGTTGAAACTGAGCTCCTGTTCTGTTGCAGGGTTTGCCAGTGGAGTTATCAGTTATTCTGTGAGGGGATAACCTTTGTTGCCTAGTACATGAATCACGCCAAAATGATAATCATTAGAATACTTACGATAGAAATATAATGCAGCACTTACTCACCAAGGAGATGACTCCAGTCATACAGTGCGCCCTCCTGTACCCATGTTCCTAAACTGCTATTTAAGATAATGGAGGAACCGTGTGTTCCTCTGGGCCACTTCATTTTGGAGAGAGAGCTCAGCATCACAAATGACTCGAACATTTATGGAATGAGTTTTTGCGATTGATGAATGCGTAATTATTCATGGATGCTGGCTTCAGATGCATATCGATCTCACCAATTACAAACCCAGTGGTCTCATAAAATTCTCTCTTAATCACAGTTTGCTGGGCATCATTGTAGGGAAATTGGATGTACTGATGAAAAACAGACGTTAAAGCTTCCAATACTGCTGGCATCGTTCTACCATAACCTAACCACACAACTAGCAATCCTTGTGAACGAGCACCAGCATGAATGTCCACCTTCCCCTGGTCCTCTGGGCATATTGCGTGGGGCTGCAGGAAAGCACCAGCTGCACCCACGACGGCCACATGTTTGGCCGTGAGCTGTGGACCCCGGTGGAGCTGGTGTTCTGCTTGTCCCCAGAACCAGAGCTGCTAGCGACAACGAGATTGGACCACGAGTACCTGCGCTGGCACCGGGAGTGCAAATGCATCGCATGGTTCTCACAACAGTCCTACAACCATCTTCATACTGTTACCCTTGGTTTTAGAATGAGATAATTGACAAACTGATGTCCAGATACCTTTGGCCATATAATGTATCACAGATTATATTCAGTTGCATGGGGATACAATTATCACTCAGAAAACAGGTTTAAGTTTCCCAAGTACTAAACCATTGATCAAAAAGGACTGTAAAACATTCCTCACAAGATGCAGAGCATACTGATGTGAAACATCAAGGAGTGGAAGAGGGAATGCAAAAGAACAATAGACAATTTGGATGACAATGAACTGAGGTGTGGAAGGGATCAAGAAAATTCATAGGCTGTGGAAAGGTAGCTAACATGGGTGTTCGTGGAAATTAGCAGGAACCAGACAAGTTAGACTTGTTTTTAACAGCTTTGACACAGAGGCTAATACCCCAGGTGGAGAGTCCCAAGAAATCAAACTCAATCGACCCTCCACCACATCCCCCACAAAAAGTTCCCCTGCAGGCACGTTGTTCTCTGATGGTCAGATAAAAGGATAGCTAGAATAGAGTAGGTGGGTAAAGCTAGTTGATCCAAGAATGGATCAGTGGAAGTTCAGCAGAAGTCAACCGGGAGAGGTTTCCCAGTACCAGAAACATGTTCCTCCCCTTTCGAAAATATCCGGCACAGTCCATGTTACCAAGAATGGAAGAAACAGCAGCTCCAATCATTTCAGCCTAGTGATGCAGTTCATTAGTATTACTGTATGAAGAGCTTTGAACATCTGGTTCTAAACCCCTCATACCACTTGTGAAGGAACCCCTCAGCTCTCTTCATTTTGTTTTGGCACGTATTGACATGTGAGATGCTACCCTGTACCTACTCACAGAGCAAACTCACATTTGGGCAAGCCAGTCAATGTAGGGAGAATGCTAAACATAAATATTAAGTGTAAATATGCTTAGCCGCACAGTAACTGAACATCTTGATGACACGTACACAGAAAAGCAATGGAAGTCACTTTTTTTCAGAATGGTTGCTCCACCCTTCTTAGTTGTGTACTACAAGGTTTTAATCCAATTAACAATTAGCCGAAAAACATGTTCAGCCATGACCAATTCATTCTATCATTTTCCCTAAAATATTCCGTATTTCATATTTCACTCAAAACCTTGGAGACCTTCACGATGGACAAGATCATAAAGCATGGATCCCATGTTACAAGATCTCTTTGGTGTAATGCCCCAGCTATAACGTCTTACTTGTGTGCTAATCTTACTTATATGCTAAAGTACGGTGGCCCTGAAGGTCAAAACACAACGACATTTCAAAAAACACAACGAAATTACAGAAATCACAACATTTCGAAGAATTGCATTGTACAGTATATGACAATAAAAACTTTGAATCCTTGAAGTAAATATATTTGATCTTTTTCCTGGCAGCTCTCTTTTTACACAGGGCTACTCTACACAATAGCTTATTTTCACTGCTAACAGTTTGTATTAGGAGTTGGTTATGGTAATTGAGTGCATGCAGGTAATATGTGTATAGATTTGTCTACACCGTTCTGGCAGTGCTGCCATTGCAGTCAGGTTCCATGTCCAACGTCTATCAGCGCTATCATAGCTAAGTACTTCAGCAACTATGTGCTTCGCCATAAAAGGCTCCATGACAGGGTGGCAACAATTGGAGGTTGGCATTGCAATGGGTTGTGCGATTTCTCCCATACTCTTTGTGGCGGCATTTGAGATCATCCTCTGTGGAGTGAGGCAAGTGGTAGGGGGTGTGAGGTTACCATCCGGGGATCGGCTTCCCGCACTGAGAAGTTACATGGACAACGTGACAAGCATAATACAGTCAGCCCCATGTACAGCAAGACTCCTCAAGTGCCTAGATGAGCTCACCCAATGGGCAAGGATGAAAATCAAGCCTGCTAAGTCCCAGAGCCTTTCGATCAGGAGAGGAGTGAGGACCAATAGGACAGTGTTCACGGCAGGTGGTGAGAAGATCCCCCTGTTATCGGAACAGCCCATTAGAAGCCTTGGGAGAGAGTACACCGCTGACCTCTCCGACAGACAAATGGGCAAGCTGGTGCGAAAGCAGCTGGTACATAGCCTGGCACGGATTGATAGCAGCCAACTCCCTGGGAAATTCAAGCTGTGGTGCTACCAGTTCACACTATTCCAGCGCGTGATGTGGCCGTTAAAGGTGTGTGAAATCCCATCTACCACGGCCAGCAGGTTAGATGGCATTGCCAACACCTATATTAGGAAATGGTAAGGTCTTCCTTGATGCTTCTCCAATGCAGGACTCTTTAGCAAGAATGCGCTCCAGCTTCCATTGAAGTCTGTGGGCCTTGGGTACAAGCAGGAGAAGGCCCGTTTGGTGTTCGAGCTGAAGGAGTCTAAGGACCACACAATAAAAGGCGCGGCAGTAGTTGTCCGGACAGGGTGCAAGTGGAGGGCACAAGCAGAGGTAGTCCAGGCTGTCAGCAGACTGCAGCATAGGGAGGTCGTGGGGAGAGTCCAGGAAGGCCGGGCTGGAATCGGCTGGGGAGAACCAGTCAGGTTCTGGTCGAAAGCCTCGAGAAAGGAGAGGAAGGGCATGATAGTAGAGGAAGTCGCTCGAGTGGAGCAGGAGCGCTACCTCATCAAGGCTGTGTCCCAGGGCAAGCAGGGGACATGGACCCGGTAGGAGGACACTATCCACAGGGCCATTACCTGGAAGGACATCTAGCAAACCCCACAGGCACGGCTCAGTTTTATGGTCAGGGCAGCATATGACACCCTCCCTTGCCCACAAAACCTCTTAACGTAGTTTGGGAGTGAGGACAAATGCACCCTGTGTGAAAGAAACAATGCAAGCCTCCAGCACATTCTGTCATCATGCGGAGTGGCACTGGCACAGGGGCGTCTCAGATGGCGACACAACCAAGTCCTAAGGAAACTAGCAGAACACCTGGAGATGAGCAGAGCAACTGCAAACACTTCACCAAACAGCTAAACGGCAAGTGTCTCCTTCGTCCAATCGGGAGACCCAGCAGAAGCCACAAGAGGGGCAGACAAAATCACTGCTGACCCATGGAAAGGCGTGGGAGATGTGCATCGACCTTGGCAAACAACTTGTCTTCCCACATGAGATTGCGCAATCAACTATGAGGCCAGACATTGTGATGTGGTCCACAGCTGTCAAGCGGGTCCTCATTATTGAGTTGACCGTTCCTTGGGAAGAGGGCATACCAGTTGCACATGAGCTAAAGTGGCTCAAATACACCGAGCTGGCAGCAGAATGCAAAGAGGCAGGGTGGGCAGCATCCATCCACCCGGTCGAGGTTGGGTGCAGGGGCTTTGTAGGCAGGTCAGTGATCCAGCTCCTCTGTGCGACAGGAACAACAGGGGTAAGGCTGCAGCGAGCGGTCAAGGAGCTAGCGGAGGAGGCAGAGAAAGCAAGCTACTGGTTGTGGTTACGGAGGAAGGACAGTATATGGGGACAGACACCCAATTAGGGTCAGATACAGAGAGTGGTAGGGAGACGTCCCTAGGAAACCATTTGCCCCCCCACCTGGAGATGTACTGGTTATAGGGCAAAACATCAGTGAAGGGTGGCACCAGCTGACGACCCCGCATCTGACCCAAAGTGCACTGGAGGAGGTGCGGCAGGCGGAAGGCCAAGCAGGAAAATCTTGAACCTGTGTACAGTATTAAGAATCGCACACTACAAGCCGAAGTTGTCCGACTTGGCTGCAGTCAGTTTATACTCAACCCATACTGCCACCAGCAGATCTCGCTCCATGCCACGTCAGCTGCAGACAGACCTAAGCCAAAGCTGAACACACCCATTAAATGAACTGTCGTGAGTGACAGGCACTCAGGGAAAGGGTAGGGCCATATTTCTTGTTCCTGACTGGACTGTAGCCATATCACTCCAAGGGTACTGTCCAATCACGAACAAGAAATGTGGTCCTACCATTTCTGTTTTCTGAAATGTTGTGTTTTCTGTAATGTCGTTGTGTTTTCTATAATGTCGTTGTGCTTTATGAAATGTCGTGTTTTCTGTAATATCGTTGTGATTTTTGAAATGTCTGTTTTTTGAAATGTCTTTGTGTTTTCTGTAATGTCGTGCTTTTTGAAATGTCGTGTTTTTTGAAATATTGTTGGTACAATGGGAGGAGCTTAAAGCTCTCTATGCCCTATGTCATCATAAGCGGGTGGTTGGCGTATCCTTTATTCTGATTGGTTGAGGGTTATGTCCATATTGTATCTTACATGCTTATGCCACGTGTTGCTGATAAGGGGAAATATGGTTTTGTGAGATAATGGTTTCCGTTAAAAATACATTACGTGTATTTATTAATGTGTTATTTTTAATTACGTTTTAAGGAATAATAAAACATATAGCAGGACGAACGTAAGCTAGCACATACGTGGCCAGCGTGGGGGTTCCGTCCGTCCGCTCGTCCAACAGTAGACACAAGCACCCTGCGTACTTTTAAAAGAAAGCACCAAAATGTTTAAACAAGAAAAACTTAGTGTTATTTTTTTAAAAAAGAAAGAAAAGCAGGTGGAACTTAAACAAGTTGAGGCATGCCCGAACAAAGCACTGTCAGAAGAGCAAACGCAGAGTTTAAAGTAGCTTTAAAAGAAGAAAGCATGTAAGCTCATTATATTTAACCAAAATTTTTGAAGAATTTAAAGAATACTCCGTATTTTAAGCACAAAATGGCACAAGTCCCAAACTTTTACCTTTTAAACAAGTTCAGGCATGCCGGAGTGAAACACTGTCAAAAGAGCAAATGCGAAACAAGCACAAATATTTTCACCCAAGTTATTAAAAACGAGAAAAAGCCTATCGCACAAACAGCGGGGTCAAGGCGGGCATTATTCCGCAACGAAGCGACCTCGACATGCTGCCGGCCTGTTCAAAAGTTGTGCATCAAATGATTGTCTGTGGGGGGCAGCACTTAGTGCATGCGCACTCATGCAGATGTCCCATTTTAAAATGGCGACAACGGCGCGTTCGTTATTTCAAATAAACACCTTAACCATTACGGTTTTTAAGTAACGAAACACTTTTCTACCGATGTGAATAATAAAGTAAAGCGTCCAAAAGTATTTTGACAACAAGAATCAAGGAATAACGCAGGTAACCCTTGTTAAAATGACCGCATGCGCTGTCTGTCTCTCTCGCTCTCCGCTAGCACATGCGCGTAGAGGCACTATTTTTTTCAAAGAGCCGCATCGCTGTCAAATTGTAGGGTGTAAAATGGCAACCAGCGGGAATCGTTATCGGGGTGCTGCTAACCGATGGCCCTGGATTGTGAGAAGCACACAGCCAGCAGCCCCAACCTGGCAGAATGCACATTAACTCTATGTGTTAATCTGACTTATTTGTAAATAGTATAAATAGTATATTTCTAATTTAATTAAAAGTCGAGCTCTAACACCATAGCCCTGGGTTGTTTAGCCACATTTAGCAAAATTCACCTACGTTTGGTTAATCAAAAGGAATAAAACACTATAGTTTAAAAAGTTATATTTAGTTTTATTTTGTTTTAGTTTAAATAAGATGCCGCCGATTTATTTAATTACATTTAATAGCTGTAGGAACTACAGCGACATACATCAGAAACATTTCAAAACTATGGTAGAATATCCCTCCACACACCACGAGCTATAGCCTTTGCATGATTTGCAGAATTGGACTTTATCGTGCAAACAGCGGGTAAGTAAATGTGTGTATAACAAGTATAATTTGTGTTATAAAACATATAGCTAATGATAATAAAGAATTTAAGCATAATATCCCACACACACACACGCCCCGGCATATAGCTGGTAGAAATGGCGTTATCCTGCGGCCTACAAGATAAAAGCATATGGCACCATAGCGGGTTCAATAGTCTTTAAAAGAATAAAATACATGAAGTACTGGTTTAAATGCTTTTTGAGGACAATAAAACTTCTAACGGGGGGGCACCATACAGTACGCGTCCAACTTTTCTAGCTAGAGTGAAAAGAGGGTCTGGCCATTTTAAATGGCAGATCTAGGGCTGTGGTATAAGCCCTGCTGCGGCGTTGGATAAAGTATCTAACTACAATTGTTTAATCAGCGGAACAAAGTGCCATAACTTAAACGGCTGTATGACACATTAGTATAAATTTTTAAACCAATAAGATTTAAGGAATAAAACAATTTAGTTGTATTTCGTTAGTTTATTTTAAATAACATGCCCCCGCTTTATTTAATTACATTTAATAGCCATAGGAACTAGTGAGCGGTATTTAGCAACATACATCAAAACATCTTCAAGATTCCAATATGGAAGTTATAACCGACAAAGTTTGGCAGATTTCATAAAACAAGACACTGCTAGGAGGGCGTTGGATCCAGAGATGGCACCGTGGTCCTGGATAGGAACTACAGTGAGCGGTATTTAGCTACATACTTCAAAACATTTTAAATACTTTGGTAGAATAATACCTTAGTTATTTCAATAATTTAAGGGATAAAAACATTTGTCGTGTTTGTCAATGTGTTATTTTAATTTTGATAGAATAAAACCTTAGTTATTTTAATAAACACACTTTTATTCAGTAAATGTTTATTCATGCTCATGTGCACATACACACACACAGATGGTCAGGGGCTTTAGAGTTTAACTTTAGGTCTGTGAAAGTAAACAAAATTATTTCTGTCAGGACCTCGGTGCGTATCCAGCCCCCCCAAAGCACACTTAGTCGTTCACTAACTTATTGCGAAAACCAGACAGAAATAGACTTGTACATTTTAGAGAAAAGACATTAACGGTTTTGTTAATGTTTGAAGGTATAAAAACAAAGATGTATATGTTAAATAGGCAAACAAAAATGTGTTACTTTAAATTAGTATACAATATACTGTCACGGCTGGCAGGTAAAGGAAACAAGTATCCAGAAATGCAGGGTAAGCAAAGTTTTAATATGGCAAGAGGTGAATAGCCACAGGTTAATCTCAGCCCTGTGATGTGAGGAATGAGGAGTCCAGCCCTCCGGGTAACCGGAGGGAGAGCGAGAGGCCGGTGAGCTCCCTTAGTGGTGGCGGTCAGGCAAACAGGTCCAGAGGCGGCAAGCGGTAATCATGGTCGTGATGGGTAAGCGAGGGTCAAAAGCCAACAAGTCCGTCCGACAGGTATACACGGGACTGGAGAACAGGAGGACGGGACGACAAGGGAAGCTGGGCTCAGCAGGGTAGGTAAGTCAAGGACGGGAGCAGGGCTAAGAAGATAAGGAACAGGAGTTAAGGATCTCACAAAAACTATATGGGCAAGGAACAGGAGCAAAGGAAGACGGAGGACAGAAAAACGCTCGGTAAGGCTTGTCATAGTGCAATACTTCGCAGTTTGACCTTTAGTGACCTCCTGCTTTAGTAGGGGAGCTAATTAGCTGTTGAGGGGTTGCACCTGTCTGGTCCCGCCCCTGTGGGCGTGACAGAGCCCCCCCCACTTGATGGCCGCCTCCGGGAGGCCCCCCTCGGGGACGGGGCGCTGGTTTGTTGGGATGTGCTTGATGCAATGCATCTTTCAGGGCAGGATCTGTTACCTCCACAGCCGGGACCCAGCTTCGCTCATCCGGGCCATCACCTTCCCAGTCAACGAGGTATTGTAAGCGACCTGATATACTTGGGGCAACTGGAGTTTCACTGCCACAGGACCTACCCTTTTCAGGATGTGAAAGGGACCCAGATATCAAGCAGTAAGCTTACGGCACCCAGGGATCCGAAGGTTCTTGGTAGATAACCAAACTTGTTGTCCGATTTGGAAGGGAAATCCTGGGAACCGATGCTTGTCCGCATGTCTCTTCGTCTGTTCGGCCTGTGTGTGCAAAGCCATTGTATATCCTGCCAGGCCTGCTTGCTCTCCTGGAACCAGGTCTCGACTTTTGGTACAGTTCCCGTAGGGGCGTCCCACGGGAACAAGGGAGGCTAGAACCCCAAGACGCACTGGAAGGGAGTCAGGTTAGTTAATGGACTCACCCAAAAGTTGAGGGAGTATTCGGCCCACACTAGATGAGAAGTCCACTTAGTGGGGTCAGCTCGGACCAGCAGTAGAAGGGCCTTGGAAACGTCACGGTTTGTACGTTCGGCCAACCCGTTGGACTGGGGATGATAGGTGGAGGTAAGGCTAAGGGTGATCTTTAACTTTACAGAATTTTCTGAAAACACAGGAGGCAAACTGGGGTCCTCGGTCAGACACAATGTCTTTGGGTATGCCCGTGAAACGGAAGAGTTCCTGAATTAGGACTTCAGAGAGTTCTATGGCTGACGGTAATTTTGGGAGAGCAACTAGACGGCACATCTTAGAGAACCTGTCCATGATGGTAAGGATCACGGTCTTACCGGAAGAATGAGGGAGATCGGTGATGAAGTTCATTACTATATGCGACCAGGGCCTGGTGGGGACAGGCAACGGTTGGAGAACGGTTTGGAGGACTTACAACGGGTGCACTCTGGGCAGCTCTCCACGAAAGCTTGTACCTCCTGACGCCAGCCGGGCCACCAATAGCATTGTGAGACTAGGCACTGGGTAGCGGAGATCCCCGGATGACCCGTACCTGGTTGAGAATGGATCCACTGCAACAAACTTAGTCTATGGGAACGAGAGACATACCTTAACCCAGGTGGGCATCTCGAAGGTGGGGCTCTACTCTCATTTTCTACCCGGATGGTCTCCTCCAACCCCCAGGTGATAGAGGAGATGAAGCAAGATGGGCTGAGAACAGGGTAAGCGCGATCCTCACTCTCCAGGGGGTTGAATTGCCTGGATAAAGCATCTGCTTTCAGATTCTTCTTACTGGGGATATAGCTTACCCTGAAGGAGAAGCGAGAAAACCACTCGGCCCATCGCACTTGTCGTGCCGATAGCCGCTTAGCGGATTGAAGATATTCCAGGTTCCGATAGTCGGTGAGCACTATAAAGTGGTGACAAGCCTCCTCCAGCCAGTGTCGCCATTCCTCCAAAGCTAGCTTGATTGCGAGGAGCTCTCGCTCACCCACACCGTAATTGTGTTATGCTGGGGACAATTTGCGGGAGAAATAAGCACAGGGGTGTCGGCGACCGGTTGTGGGGTCCCGTTGAATTAGCACCACCCCACTCCAGCCTCTGAAGCGTCCACCTCAACTTCGAAGGGAAGCTCGGGCCGTGTTTGTGTCAGGACTGAAGAAGTGCAAAAGGCTTGCTTCAAGCAGGCAAAGGCACGTTCTTCCAAAGGAGTCCAAGGGAGTCGGGTAGTTTTATCACTTGTGAGGTAAGTAAGGGGTGCTGCAATCTGGCTGTAGTTCCTAATAAACCAAGATAAAAGTTAGCAAAGCCAAGGAAACACTGTAGTTCTTTCAGGGTCCTAGGAGGTGGCCACTCTGTGATGGCCGTGATCTTTTGACTGTCCATGGCCACCTCTCCTGGCTGAATTACATACCCAAGGAACTTTACCTTTGTCTGATGGAATTCACATTTTCCTCCCCTGGCGTACAGGTGTTGGTCCCGCAGCCTTTGCCTTACAGTACATGTTGTACATGAGCCTGCTTGGAGGGTGAATAGATCAGGATATTGTCAATATACACAACCACAAACTTGTCCAGCATGTCTTGGAACACCCGATTCATGAACAATTGGAAGATTGAGGGGCTATTAGCTAACCCATAAGGCATTACCCGGTACTCGTACTGCCCCCTACTGGTTATGAATGACGTTCTCCATTCGTCACCTTCACGAATTCTCAAATTATAGGCACTACGCAGGTCCAGTTTAGTGAATATCACTGCTTCACATAGTTTCTCCAATGCCAACGGGATCAAGGGAAGGGGTTCTCTTCTTTTGATTAAAATGGCATTCAACGCCCTGTAATCGCTCACTGGTCGGAGACCTCCATCCTTTTTCTTAATAAAGAAGAATCCAGATGTCACAGGTGAGGTAGATGGTTGGATGATACCCTGTCGCAGGCCTTCTTGGATGTAAGTATCTAGAGAGTCTTGTTCCTGCTGAGAGACGGGGTACAACCGGCCGCGTGGCTGGGAGACTCCTTCCAGCAGATCTATGGCACAATCACAGTCGCGGTGGGGCGGAAGGCTGAACGCTATCTTCTTACTAAAGACATCCTTGAAATCTTGATATTCTGCAGGAATAACATCCAAATTTTCGGGCTCTGGGCTCTCCACACCTGTAGCCTTGCAGGGGAGAGACACACTCCAGCAGACAACGATCAGACCAGGCCAGTATTTCCCCAGTTCTCCAGTCCAGGCGCAGGTTATGCTCTTTTAACCAGGGAAGTCTAAGAATTAGCGGATCCTTTGCTTGGGGAAGAACATACATCTCCACTGATTTAGTGTGCAGGGCTCCCACATGCATAACGAACAGGTGTGTCCAATGTCGGATCGTTCCTTCCGCCATACGCTCCCCGGTCACCCCAAGCACACTGATGGGGTATGCTAGCCCTCTTAGGGGAATTAGTAGCTGGCGAGCCAGATTAGCATCCAAGAAGTTAACAGCCGCCCAGCTATCAATGAGCGCCCTTACCTTGTGATGCCTCCCATTCCACTAAGAGCAGAGGTACAGTGAATTGAGTTAGAGAGGAAAGTGGCAAAGAGGAGACATCTACCGGTAAGGACGTTGCTTCTCGTGGGAGCCGTATGGGGCAGGTAGAGATGGAATGGCCTGCGCCACCACAGTATAGGCATAATTTCCCTTGGATTTTTTGTCTGCATTCTGTAGATGTGAGAGGCGATCGGCTGACCTGCATGGGTGCGGAGGTGTCGAGTTCGGGACTGGTCACGGCTCGCAAGCTCTCCGCTTGACATCTTCAATGCCTGCAGTCCCATACTGTATTATCCAGCCGTATTGCTAGGCGCACCAGCTCCTCGAAAGAGGGGGCTTCTTCTCTTACCGATAGCTCATCCTGCAACTCTGGGCTTAGAGCACGCAGGAAGATCGTCTGCAGGCAATCGTCGGGCCACCTAAGTACAGCAGCGATGGTGCAAAACTCTATGGAGAATTCCGCTGCTGTTCGATTACCCTGTCGACACTCTAATAGGCGGATTCCCGGACGCCTGCCCACAGCCGGGTGATCGAAGACCTCCATGAGTGCACAGTGGAATTCACTGCCTGAACAAAGCAAGGGGCTGTTATCCGCCCACAACGCAGTTGCCCACTCACAGGCTCGTCTGGTGAGCAGAGAGATGGTAAACTGTACCTCAGCTCCGGCTGTTCTTCTACATAGATACCGATCTGCATCAGGAATCCCCTGCACTGGTCTGGGTTCCCATCATACCGCTCTGGAAGGGCAATAGGCAAG
>JAODKF010000009.1:0-24804 GCA_026779585.1 Mormyrus proboscirostris
CTCCAATAAACCCCGTTTCCCGTACGACTGGCTCGCATTGCCTCCTTGCTCGCTCGCCTACCCACCGCACCGTGACAGCCGGTGTGTATGCGGGTATTTACTGCAACTTCCTAATTAGATCACTAATTAGTGGACTGATTGGCTGAAGAGTCCTCACACCTGGGTTTGAACAGCTGACCTACAGGTTATCCTGAAAACCTGCATACACACCAGATAAGATTGCCCACCCCTGCTCTAAAGGGTTACATACTGTAACGTACCTGCTTTCATGACAAAGGACAACAGAGAAAAATGTCATCTCTGATGGACAAATGATGTGTTCTGTCTATAAGGACAGTATTATGTCAATGATAACTAGCTGTACTTGAGAGATTTTTAATGGCAATAAAATATAAAAAATGAACATTCAACTTGACGAAAACATGATAAAATTAATCTAAGACCAATAATATCAAAACAAATAAAGCATTATTTTATCCATTGACATTCGCAGATATATTTCCTCAGTTGCAAAACTGCCATTGCATTGATGGTCACCATAATCCTTTACCATTTCTACTCAATTCTACAATTTTACAACAGCAGATGGCGTAGTTGTCCCATATAATCTGAACCATTTCAAATATATTACACTTGCATTGGTTGTTTCTTTTCAGGATCAAGGTACCTGGCAGATATTTCATGGATACCTATTCACTCCATCCATCTTTTTACTGTGTCACAATGAAATTTGAATGCATAGGAAGATTCAGTACTACAGTCACTACTTTGCACAGATCTTATTGAGAAAGTCTTTGTCTTTGACATATTTGTATGTATTATTCTTTTTTAAATTTTGAAATTAGTCAATTCTTATTATTTGGCCTGGCTGTTGCAGTAAGAGCAACAGTACATGGCAATATTCAGGTTATATGACAGATTTTGCCTCCCAATATTTTGAAGTTCCATGGGCAGCTCACTTCACATTTGATCTACTGTTTTACAAGACCTCAGCAAAATATATTAATTCCTGCACTGGAACATAGGCGGTGAACATTTTGCGTATGTTTTACCATATTTTCACTGGCCCAGTCTGGACCACTAGTAATGCATTCCAAAGGGACTCTGTGAATTACTTCGGTTTAAAGGTATTGTATTCCATTTTTATATAGTGTTTCAATATGTGTCAATTATATTTCATGAAAATGGTTTATAAATGGTTAATATTATTCTTTGTATATCCACCATGTATTGCGTGTAAAATTTTATCTAACTGGTGTTTAGTAAGACCTGAGTTTTTTACAAGAATAATCAACAGGATTATCTTTACACAAGAAGAAAATATATTAAAGAACAGATATCAGTGAATAATGTAACTGCAGTAAAATATTAACCAGCAGGAATCAAAACCTGATTTTAACAATTTAAAGGAACATGATGAAAAAATTTTATTCTATTAATCTTTTGTTAAATATTAATTGTATGTTATTTTAATATGAGTCAGATACTCATATACTAATGTGGTACTTAAGATTTCCATGATATATTCTGTTTGTTTTCTGTGGCATTTTTTGTGGCAGTGTTTCCTACCATTCAAATCATGCATTTGTGTGGGGCTCTTGTGTCTTGGGGGCCCTTGTTGGCTGCAAACAAGGGGGGGCAAGGGAGCCCTAAGGGTCTTTTTGAATAGGGCTTCAGAAACAGCAAACCCACCACTAACTGTAGGGTTTATATGCATTAAAATAAATGATTATTAAATGCATTATATAAAACATATGGTTCATGACAAATTATACATTAAAAATCAACATATATATTTTTCTATCTCTTTTGTCCCATACGTGCCAAGTACAAATAAAACAGAAAGAAGCCCCACCCTACATGAATATATGGTTATCTGCTCCATCTGCTCTATCACTTGACTGGAGTGATTTTCATACATTCATTTTCATACATTATTTTCATTCACCCTCTGCTATGCTATTCAGCCACATATATACATTGGAGCATTTCCATCTGTAGAGGACACTGTTGTTCTGTGACTCATAGAGAGGCTCTGCATTTCTTTAAAGTGTGCAGAGCATTAGGCATGCACTGACGACAGAAATGAAAGCACTGTGTCACTGTACCTTTTCTCAATTCAGTGCTGCTCAGTGGAGATACGTATGTAGGACATAGTATGTCAGAACGTGTTTGTGTATGTGCTTCTTCAGCTGGAAATATTTTTTTTATATAAAATATAACAACTCTGGTCAGGCTGGAACTGGAATTACAGCTTGGCCACATGATAAGCTAAACTTTCTAAACCAAATTTGAAACGACTGGATCCATTTACCTCCTACTACTTCAAACCTCAGGGCCATTTCTCTTGACAGTCAAATGACAAGGCCAAAATATGCCCAGGAAGATGCATGTTTCAGTGGGTGTGTTTCATGGTACAGAATGCTGCACCTGGCCTCTCATCCACAAATTAAAAACAGCACCCCTTTAGTCCTGATTCATACTGTCATGCTATATTGTGCTGACTTCCTGGCTGAAAATGATGGACAAATTAAACTTTTAAACTGGAAACATGTTGTTTGGTTTTCAAATTATCCTGTTATTCCCGTCTGCCAAGAAGTGGATTTAGGCAATATATTATTTTCTCAAAGTCTGGCAAGACAGAACAAATAGAGTTCAGTTTGAATTCAATGCAAAAATTCACGAATAACCTGAGAGGATCAATAGATCTGCTGAACACTGTATACAATTATTACTGATGGCACCATTGATGTCATAATGCATGTTTGTATTAAAACAAATAAGTCATCTGTTGTGTTTAGCTTGGACTGAGATGGATGGTTAACACCTCAGCAGGAAACATTCTGACTGGCTGACATAAAGGGCATTTTCCCAACACACCTGCCAGAGGTCATCTGTCAATGCAGCTTTGGCTAAGATCTCTTCCCTTTGAATACGTTGGCAGTACTGAAACTAACAAATAGCCGTATAGGAGAATTCAGGGGTCTGGCCAGGATGAGAAAATGGCAGTCTGCCTCATCCCAGCAATACGGGGTTTAATAAAGGCAATTTACTCCACCAGGCACTCATTGACAGCATCTGTTCACATGAAGCTGAGACAAAGCTAATCATTATCTGAGCTTTATTCAAGGCAGTGACTCATTCATGCTAATTCATTGCTCTCTAGGTCATGCGGGAGACAGATTTACATTTTCGAATTAGATCCCTGGTGAATCCAAACATTTACCTAAAAAATAAATAGATATATCTCACTACTATGAAATCAGCAGGGTACAAAGGATGAATAGAAGTGTGCACAAAAAATTCTGCCTGGAGTTTGGCAATGCATTTGTAACAGGTAAACATCATGCCTCCTTTGGTCTTCTCAGATTTAGCCATAACAGAAACGGCAAGCTATTGTGGCGCGGATTCAGATGACAACTGAGCTTGGCTTGAGTGGAAGCGGTGTATGTGTCTAGAATAACAATGTTAGGCTCCTGATTAGACATTAATTTATTAAAGGGCTCCAGTGAAGATCTGCGCCTATGTGCTTTTGTGGTTCATAGATGGAATTCAAAAATCAAAGTATATCAAAGGAGTAATTTAAGGATATGCACACACACACACACACACACACATAAAATCCATATTGATTATTCAATACTAATGAGGCTTTTTTCCATTAGTCTAATGTGGTCTTTCTGTGTCATATATGATTAGAAATTTGTTGCATGCTATTATCTGTTGATTTTAAGAAAGAATGTCTTCTCTTTATGGACAGGGCTGGTATTATATGATATTTTGTGTGTCTGTTGTTCATTCCCAAAATAATTCAAATCGAGAATAGTCCAATGCCAGGAGAGATCACCGAGCTCTCGGTGCGATTTGTTACTCAAGGAGAGGTGGGTGCAATTCAAAGCACTGCAGTTATTCAACCACCTGTCTCTCCCTGGGTGATGCCTCAGCTGAATGTCCCTTCAGCTGATTTAATATTTTATCTCTTCCTCACAGACACCACATGATCTCAGACAGCCATCACATACTGTTTGGCAGTAAATACATTTAAAAAAATAAATCTGAAAAAACGCAACTGGCCTTTCTTTGTTGAATGGGCAAATGAATGAAGTGCTTTTTTGTGAAGAAATATGATCTGAAGGAGATAAGTGTTAGTGCTTCCTCGCATCCATCCAGCACATTTTGTTTCCTGCTATTCCCCCAGATGACATAAAAATCATAAAGCGAGCCAGGGGCCTGTGCACCCTCATATGCAGACTAATGCTCTCTCATTCTCTCGTATTTCAGCGTGGGCGTTCATCTTCTAAGATTTAGTCAGACTGCTGTGCTTCATCTCATTGCATCACAAGGCAGAAGAGAGGGAGAAAAAACATGCTGTCATTAAAATGATCACCCTAAAGCAGCCTTGTAGTTTATGACCTTCAGAGAGACACTGCAGTCTAGTCTTATTCCCGTCATGCGTGATGTTAAACACTGTCATAAATCTGCTTCTGCAAAACATCCATCAGCTATAATAAACAATCCTAAGTGGAACATTCATTGAAGGGATATTTTTTTTTTTCGAAATATTTTTTTCTATGTGACTGAACCACACATTCATTTTAATTACAGTGGGGTTTTTTTGATGTATGTTTGATTTACTGCCTGACACTTGTACAATAAAAGATGCACATAACTGTTCATTCATTTAATAGTATCTTAGCTTCTTAGCTCAAATATAGCATGACAATAATTGGCATATAGGCTGCGTATATATGGTAATGCTTTCAGCTCAATGGCATGTCCATCGATTTTCTAACCCGGGACGCTCCTTCAGGCATTAGACGAGCACCTCTGTGGTGGTGATTTACAACTTGACACATAAAACTCTGTGTAGTGCTGCACTTCAGAGAAAAATGTTCAGGAAGTGAGTATAAAACCATCATAATCAAACTGGTGCTTTGGATCTCTCCTCTCCCTCTTGACAAGGAAATGGGAAGAGTAACAGGTTTTTACTGGGAAAGGGTAAGTGAAGGCAGAGAGAACAGGTGGCTTTATGGTCAGGGTGTGGGCAGAAGGAATTAAACAGACCTTACTTCTTCTCCTCTGTGGCTTTTCTTGTTATCTGAGAGCTATTGCACACGGAAAATCAGTGTCAAGTGAGCAGAGCAGATTCACTCTCCCTCCAGTCTCTGATTGTGCAGGCAGATTTCAACAAACCAAAACATGTTACTCAATCTGCATTGTTTTCAGATGTTCTGTGAAATCCATATAGAAGCACTGTGTGTAAAGTTCCTAGATGATATATCAACCATCATACATCATACCCTTACCCAACTAATGTTTTATATTGTTTATCCTGTTGATAAAAGCAATAATCCTCAGTGGGAGTTCCATTCACTGCCACATTCAGGTTAAACATGACAAGCACTACTCCACCTGTTAGACCAGGGACCGTACATCAGAGATTAAGTCCCAAATGAATCAGAGTATTTCTCTTAATAACATTCTGGTCTATTCGAAAAACAGAACTTAACAATAGTCATAAGCACCAGCTTCCCTACTGCACAGTACATAATGTATCCCAGGTGTAGACAACAACTATTTTTTAACTTTCAAGTGGAATTATTCATTGAGTCAGGAGATGTCTCTCGAATGAAAGGCAAGGTGAAATGCATAGAAATGCAAGCAGGAAAGGCTGATTATCATAGAGCACCATTTTGTTCCCTTCTTTTAAAAATATTTTAAATATTGTGTGCAGTGAAAAGGCACCAGGATAAGAAAATGGATTAGAATCACATCAAAAACAAAAACCATTTCTGTCTGACTGCATATTTCACAAGGAACTTCCAGGGTTATACAATCCATTGCATCATGAGGATAAATATTTAATAAAATTAGTTAATCATATAATGGTTTGCTAAAGTGAATATTACCCTTAGCAGATATAAGAAAATTAACTCAGCAATGTTTTGAGGTCTTCTCTGTGTATTGCCAAGTCTGAGATCAACGGTAATGGTTTAATTTAACAATAAAAATCATGACAGGAATTTTTGAAAACTATAATAGTGTTTCTTTTTCAAAATTGTAAGGTATATAATGCTATTTCCATGACACTGAATTTCATGACCTGTCCGTACACATGGGCTACATGTTGAATTAATTATCAACTGTTACACACACCATATAAAACTTGTATGTTCTATTTTGCATGTCCCAGTAGCTGAAATGGCAAATATACCCTTGCTATTCCTGGAATATAACCAGAGTTTGAGTTGCGTTATCCACCAGCTGTGTCCTTGAGTGCTGGAGCAAACAGACTGACTGTAATTGCCACTGTACTGCCAATTCTAGAGTATCTTGGTCCCCCTCAGAATATTCAAGCGTTTGCAAGTTGTTTGGTGCCATTAGTGAAAAACTAGGCACTATTTATCCTTTATCATACTGTGTAACCTGCAATACACAAAGAAATTAGAATAGTAAGTTTCACAGTTCCAAACATGCACCTTTGAGGTGCTGTGTTCAGTTAAGGCCAACACAAATTTGAAAACAAAACTGAAGCTGGGCTGAAAATGGAGGAGAAAAACGGCATTTTTACATGGTCAAAATTTTGCAGACCCCAGAATGTTTTTTTTGCAGGATTTGGCAAAGGATAAAAATATAGTCATTGAATACTAAGACTGATATTCCATACTTTTTCAACTATAAAACCTTACACCTGTTTTCAGAATCTTTAGAATACATTATTTTAAAGCAAAGAAATAATTTGTGTAATGAGATAAATCAAATAATAAAAAGAAGTGTGGCCTCACATCTTTAAGGTAAGAGATTTTGAATGGTGCTCCTGCCCTGTGTGTAAGGAGTGTGTCTGCTCTCCCTGTGGTTAGGTGAATCAGTGTCTCTAAGTTGCTGAGTGTGTGTGTGTTATGTTTTTATTACATTGGGGGGACAGAATGGCCCCCATGATGGGATAAAAGCCTGTTATTTTGACATTTTGGGGGTCCCTACAAAGATCTATGAATGCTATCAAAAAAGTAAAATTGCCAAAAGTCTCGTATTTTGTTTGGTTATGGTTAAGGTTAGGTTTGGGTGGGGGTTAAGGTCGTCATTTTGGGATTAGAGTTTTTCCCATAGAAATGAATGGAGAGTCCCCACAAAGATATGATTACAAGCCTGTGTGGGTGCACACCCTGCAATGGACTGACATCTGGTCTGGGGTGTATCCCTGCTTTCTAGAAGTACTCCTCCGTGTGACCCTGTACTGCATGGCATGGGAGGTTAGCAGATGAGTGGGTGGGTAATGCCCAAAGCTGTTGACTGTGGGTTTCCTACTGCTTCTAAGAATATTCTATTAATCATTTAAACCACTTCTGCAGACCATTTAAGAGCATTTTGTAAATCTTTCAGCAAAAACAATCAAGAAAAAGAAATCAAGTTCACACTGTATTTTAGTGATTTTATATAACAATGTAATTTACTAACCTGTGATTCAGTAATTTTTTTCTATGTGATAAACTGTTTATCATATTCCTCAAATACCTCACACTTTTACGTTTATTTTTTTCCTCCAAGTACATATGACTTCCAAACTATGATTGTGTTACATTCAGTCATGTTATGAAAACACTTGTTTGTAGCCAAGTGCCAGCTATGCATGTATGATTAAAAAGTAACAATATACACTCAGTGACTTGTTCATAAAATGAGTACACTGAAGTGGAACATTAGTCCAGAGGACCAAACAAAAGAGATTAATCAAACATCTGATAAAAAATAAGTTGTTGTGTGTCTGCACATTCATCATATACTGTATGATAAAGTTTAGCCACAAAAAATTCTACCTGGAATGACACCAACATTTCATGTTGAAAACCCATCAGCTGACTGAAGAAATAATGGAGCGTGATATATTTTAATCTATTGACCTCTCTTGGTTTAATTTTTGGGCAAGCACTGGATGGTTCTTGTCACCATTCATTTGGCACATTTATTTAGCACAAAAGAAATATGATTTAATTTATTTCTCCACTCTATGGTGATATATGTTCTGATATTTATTCCTGACATGCAAGTAGCTTCTCAATCAAACGTTTAGGGAATTAGTTAAAAAACAGCACCATTTAACAACCCATGTTGTTGCTAGGGGTTCTCCTGCACACTATTGGCAGTCAGTCTTGGTTTAGTTATTTGAAGAACTGTATAAACTAGATACTCAGTATAAAATGAATGTAATAATCTGTTACTAGCTGGGAAATTCACCTCCAGGTCAAAGGCTTCTGACATGTTCATACAGTGTCTTATGATACCAACATTTTGCTCCTGAACATCCAGCACATTATATGCTACATGCTGGCCACTCTGTTATATTGATTTACAGTAATCTCTATGTGCATAACAAATATAATCTTTTGTTCTTTTATTTGTCTCAGGAGAATAAGCAAGACTCTGAAGAAAATATCAATCTGAAACTTTGCACCTGTCAAGGCTGCCATTATATATTCCACAAGTGAACAGACAGGTATTGAAGTTGTGCTGGAAAAATGGGCAAGTGTAAGAATTTGTGCAACTTTGAAAAGGGCCAAATTGTGATGGCTAGACAGCAGGATTAGAACATCTCTAAAATGGCAGGTCTTCCCGGTTTTCCCGGTATGCAATGGTCAGTACCAGGGGTGTTTCTAGTTATTGAAAAAAATCAGGGGCTAAGTCAAGTTTACCTGGGGCTGGACTTTTTTTTGAAGGAAGATTGGCATCGGGGGTAAAATACTCGGGGCCATAACAACCCCAGTGATCAGATCTAACAACACCCATGGTCAGTATCCATGGGCGTAAATTACAGGGGGGATGGGGGGGTTGTAGCCCGTCTGCTCTGATCCCACAGGAGAACTACTGTAGTACAAATTGCTGAAAATGTTAATGCTGGCTATGACTAAATGGTATCAGAACAATGCATTGCAGATTGAGTTGTTTTACTGGAGAAGAGATGGCACCCGGATGCACAATGGGAAGATGAGAAGCCTGTAGAGGCAATGTGATGCTCTGGCAATGTTCTGCTGGGAAACCTTGGGTCCTAGCATCCATTTGGATATTACTTTGACACATAGCCCCTACTTAAACATTGTTGCAGACCAAGTACACCCTTTCATAGCAACAGTATTCCCCGATGGCAGTGGTCTCTTTCAGCAGGACAGTGCACCCTGCCGCACTGAAAAATTAGATCAGGAAAGGCTTGAGGAACATGGACAAAAGCTCAAGGTGTTGACTACCAAATTCTCCAGACATTAATCTGTTCAAGCATCTGTGGGATGCTGGACAAACCAGTCCATTGAGGTCTCACCTGGCAACTTACAAGACTTACAGGATCTGCTGCTAGCAACTTGGTGTCAGATACCACAGGGCACCTTCAGAGGTTTTGTGAAGTCTGTGCCTTGATGGCTCAGAGCTGTTTTGGTGGCATGAGGGGGATCTACAAAATATTAGGCAGGTGGTTTTAATATTATGGCTGATTGGTGTATTTTAATATGTTGGACTTAAAACTTACACAAACACAATATCTGCCTAACAATAATCATCTCTCCATATAAAACATTTCTTACTGAAGACTAATGTTTAGTTTATTTGCAGCTATGAATATTTTATCCAGCATGCTTTTATTGTTTTGTAAGCATAGCTGGCAGGGTGTGGATTTCAGTAGAAGCTTTGCAATGCTCAACTCCAGGGGCTAAAAGTCTCAGAGACCTCAAACAGCTGAAAGAGACTGCAGTCAGTCTCTTAGGGTAGCACATGCATGAACTGCACACATTATTCTGTTCTCATGAGTAGTTCCAGAACTTGACGTGAGGGGCAGCATTTCAACCATTTTTACGAGATCAGCACCTGAAGCCTGAGCCTGTAACATACTGTTCCAGAGAACCCTCCTAGATACTGTACTGTAGGTGAGAGTTTCAGGTACAAACCATGTTTTACTTTGGACTGTAGATCCAGGCTCCTAGGGCTACAGCTGAGTGTCTGCTACTGCTGCTTCTAAAATCTTTCTTAATATATGCCTACATAATCAATCTCCACTGTCTGTCCTACAACAAATCCTAAATTCTAAAGGTCTTCTTGCTGAGGTGTGGTGAGGATTTCCTTACTGCACTGATAACACTGCTAGTTGAGTCTTTGTAAAGTATTTATGCCATGACACTTGAATGTCTTAGTGCTCATTGTCACAGGATCGTCTGCCTATCAGATAAAAGGCACCTCCGTTGTCACCATGGTTACACTGAAACAAATGATTGAGGCACACTGGATGTTGTCTCCAGTGGATGGTTCAGTATGCAGTCACTTTTGGCTATAGTCTGTCATGTATTTATGAAGCCAGAGTGGGAATGGATTGGGACTGTACCCCCCCAGGGAAATAAATTCTTTGGATGGGGAGGTACAAAATTGCCTGTAGGCTCAGAACCCAATGCCCTCTGACTGGGGCCAAGCAAAAGCAGTGTATGATGGAGACATCTGCCCAGGATTGTTGCATTTGCCAGTGTGCATAGGCCGAGCATGGTTGGATCCCAGTTCTCTGACAGATGAGAGAAGGCCCCAGGGTGCAGCAATGGAATGGAGAGGATTGTGTTCACTAAGGCCTTAGAGGTTTGCCCCTCCAAGTAACATAACAGGACATCCCAGTGTTCCTGCTGATCTATGCCTCAAAGCTGTCCTGTTGCCATTTCCTTGCACCTGGGGCAAGCCAAGGGTTACCTTTGTCATGCCACCTGTCATTTTACACATTTTTTCCTGTTATCTGATTTTCAATTCTTATTTCAAAAGGTATGTTAGCAAGCATACAACTTTCTTTCTGTAGGTTTTTTGAATATCTTCCTGCAGGGTAAGCAGTGTTGCTCATTAAACGTAGTTGTGGAAATCATCTGAAGTAAAATACTGGAGAAAAGTCAACTTAGCCTGAGCTTCTTCTTGAATTTAGGGGCATCTGCAGAGCAGATATTATTGATTGTCATATGTTAAAGTTCCCAGACATTGATCCTGGCAATACAAAAGACAGACTAGCCTCTTTTTCCTGATCTCGGCACTTTCTTCAACCTCTTTTACTATTTATTTTGTATGTACTCATATTCCTCCAAGGAGAGGTTGCAGATCATACTTTTTTAGCCATTACTTGTTGGGACTCCTCTTTATACCAGGCAAACAACTGTGGAACTGTGCTTGGTAGATTTCCAAGTACAGTAGCTGGTTTTATCAAAGACTGATGCTATCACAAAAGCTACTTGGGTTTGGGCTTTGTTACAGCATATTCAGTAAGCAACATTACTAAACCGACTACAAAGCTGAATAGGCTCCAGCATAACCTCCAACTTTTATGTTTAAAGCCTAAGTTTTTGTTTAATGAGTATCTCCAAAATTTATGGCTAGCAGTAGAGGACAACAAGGTCTTCTGTGATAGGGCTTGCATAGTTTTTCATTGCTTCCACTACTGAAGGCCTTGGATCTATTGTTCTCATATTCGTTGAGTCAGTCTTTGCTACATTGATCCTGCTTTCTGATAACGACGTGTCAGGGTCAGTCCCTGTCGTCCCACTGTGTCCCTTCCCCATTTGGCCAACAGGCGTTGCTGGGCATCCCGTCTCTCGTGTTGTCAGTCTGTGTTTTCCCCTGTTTCCTGTCAGCCGCATGGCTCAACATGTTGAGCATGTGGCTACCTGTAAATCGCTTTTGTCATGTGTTTGAATCCTGCCTCCTCTGTTCTTGTATATTGTTTCATTGTGTCAGAGTTGGGGGGAGGCATGGTGGTGCAGTGGCTAGCACTGTTGTCTCACACCTCTGGGATCCGGGTTTGAGTCTCCGCCTGGGTTACATGTGTGTGGAGTTTGCATGTTCTCCCCGTGTCGTCGTGGGGTTTCCTCCGGGTACTCTGGTTTCCCCCCCCCACAGTCCAAAGACATGCGGAGGCTAATTGGAGTTGATAAATTACCTGTGTGTGTGTGTGTGTGTGTGTGTGTGTGTGTGTGTCTTGTGCCCATTGCTTCCAGGATAGGTTCCAGACCCCCCTGTGACCCAATAGGATTGAGCAGGTTGGGAAATGGATGGATGGATGGATGTTTCAGAGTTTTTCTAGTTCCTGTGTCTTTTAATTTGTATTTGGTTTTGGTTAAATTCTTTGTACCTATGTTTGTTTCTACCTCTCTGTTATTCCCCAGTGTTAGTTTCTGTTTCCCTGTTCAGTTCTGTGAGTTAATTAGTTTCACCTGTTGCCCGTTCTTGTGCCTGTCCTTGTGTGTTTTCCTGATTGCTTATTGTCCTGCATCTTCCCCTATTGGTTAATTGTCTGTTTCACTCCTGCTTGTCATTACCCTGTTCAGTTTTTATATTTAAGTTCCTGTCTGAGTTTTAGTCCCTAGTGGTTCATTGTTGTTGTTTGCGATGTTAGTCTCAGTGTTAGATGTATATTTGGTTTGTTAATCCCCTTTAGTTTTTGACCCCTCATGGTCTTTTGTTTTTGTTGTTTTCTTAGTGTTATCTGTTTTGTTTGTTTATTTGTTTAATAAACCCTGTTTTTGTTCCTGGAACCGCTAGTGGGTCGTCCATCCTTTTTTGCCTTTTTCATGTCACGTCCTCGCTCCAGACCCGTCCGGGTCCATGACAACAAAGGACATTCTGCATAGGAAAATGCTTTTTATGAAAGTCTTGAAGTTAATTATATATTGTATCTTTAATAGTTCTAAAACATACTACCAATACATTTATTTCAGTATTCAGAATGTTTTTTTTCTTTGGGATGAATTAGGGGTGGAGGGAATGAGATTCACTATTTTTGGATAATATTTTTAGGCAAACTGACATATTGAAATGAACAGTTCACCAGATTCTGCACTAGCAAATGAATAGATGCAATATGGATTTCATTTTATTTGATTAATGAGGTTACAGTTAACTTTTCCTGAAATATGTACCCAAAATGGCAAAAAACAAATCATGCATCATCTAAAAACTTCCTAAAATCTCTTAGCCACTGCTAACTTTGTTTTTGGGTGAATAAAAACTTCCCCATTCTGGTAAAACTGCTAGATACGACCAAAGGTGTTAGCTGAGGGGTTGTGTCCTCCACAAACACTGTGTGCTGTAACACCAATTAGTCTCCTTCCTCATACTGTCTCTGTTTCAGTCGTTGCTCCAACAGTTTGATTGTCTAGCCATCACAAATACAAGTACAAATCCTGGGAGGGATTATAGAGCCTCTCTGCAAAACAGATGCACATTTTTGCTTTCATTGTAGACTCAGTTACCTCATGGTCAAGACACATGAAAGGAGCTCATTTATAGTTATGTCTTTTTGGTTTACAGATTCCTCTCAGATCCTATGATTTATCACCTGAGGTACTGGAGATCGGAACACATTATATAGGTTAAACATTTAAATTACGTGGGCATTCTGAAATCCTTTCTTTGCAGTGTGGGCAATAAATAGGAAGAGAATCATCTGCCTTTGGTATAATGGGGACTTTATTTCCAGTTCACATTAAGGAGTAGGAACATTGATGTTCATTGTTCAGAAAGACAGCGCCCCCTTGCATTGTGCTCTGAATTCATGTGCACACGTGTCATTAGATTACTTAAACACAATAAAAGAGGCCTCAATGTTACAGGTAAGGCATAGTTATGAACTCATGGTACCTTTATAGCAGGGATCCGATGATGGTACCTTTAATGCAGGACTTAATTATTAAGAAAGTATCCCTTTTTTCAGGTATGAGAAGTGGCTGTGTAATATTGCGGCAGTGTAATTATTACATTTTGTTCCACTGTAATAGTCATACCATCAAATTACTGAATATAATCAAATTAACACATGAAATATAAATTAACACATTTGCTGGATTCTGGGTATTTCCAAAAATGTTTTAAGTTTTCTGTAGTTTCAGAGAGTCAATAAAGAACAATGGGAGCTTGTTCAGTAGTCCTCCCTTTCCCAGGCTCCATTGTTATGTCATTGGGGTGAAAAATAAGGGCTCTATTTTGCACCGGCAGGAAGCGCGATGCAAAGTGGTTTTGCTAGTTTCATGACATCAAGTGCACGTTTTCAAAATGGGAAAGGATTCTGTGTTTGTTTCCCACTTGTAGGAATGGTGTTTTTAAAAAGCAGTGTGGCTCAGCATATTGTTGGTGGGTTGCCATTTTAAGGCAGGTAAATGACATTGTGCTTTTGACCAACAAAACCAGGTCTAAAGTCATTTTTGCATGAATAAATTATATTTCAACGTTGCATTTTAGAAACATGTGTAACATACACTTGTTACAGACGCAGGTACATTCTCGAGGTGCACTAATTTAATTTATACACGATTTATTATCGAATACATCTGGTCTCTCACACACACAAAAACACACTGTATTAGGACGAATTTCCGGATGACTACGTTGCCTAGAATTAATCATTATCCTGTTACTTTCATACATATGAGGTGAGTGAGGTCTGGATTGATTCTGATCATGTATGGACTGATCATCCTGAGATTCAGATACGTCGTCCATGATTCACCTATAATATTATTGTATTAAGGTTAGACTGCAAAAGCATGTTTTTTTCCTCTCTGATCACTTATATACAGTACCTTACTTTCCACAAATGACTGGTTTCAGAGTATCCTTATCTCATGGGAAAGAATCCTCGTTCTGGGATGCTTACCCTATTCAAGGATGCTTACCATGTTTTCCTGGGTTTTGGAGGGGCTTACTGAAGACAGGGAAAGGTGTTGCTCAATATGTTTTGTACACCACTGGTCAGTGAATGAAACACCTGCCTTATCTTCATGAGAAAAGGAAAGCATTGCTCAAGGATACTCGTCTAATTATTTTGAGAACTGCACCTAGTTGGTCAGTGTATGTAGAACGGTTACCCCCATCATTGGGGGGGGGGTACATTGATTACAGAAACTTGTTTTGTCACTTCCAGTTGAAACTGCAGGTGGCATTGCTTGGACAAAATTGGAAATTTGAGATCACATTGCCTGGGTGAGGGGGGGTGAGCCTGGCTAATTCTCCCCTGCCCACATGTAATGCCCAAAATTTAGTATAAAGAAATGGGGAGACCTCAGTGTTGGTTGGAGTTCAGCCGTGGGATAGAATGCGCATCGCCTGGCACTTTATCGGGACTTAAGTGTTGGTCTCCTGCCAGGACTGAAACGGGCTCCCCAGTCTAAGAGTGAGGGTAGGTGATGATGGCACGTCCGAGTGTGAATAGCTCTGCAGTGTCAATGTGTTGATTCAATCAATTATCACAATAACTATACTATCCATTTACACTTTCTATTTTATGCATGTTTCATTGTGCATGTTTCAATTTTATTCTTGTTATTGCTATATATATATATATATATATATATAAAACCATACTTATTAGATGCACTTGTGATACAGGATTATTTTGCATTGCCTTTGATCCAATGTCTTGGTATTGATTTTAATGCAGGGTTATTTTGTATTACTTGTAATAAATAGTTTTTAGAAGCAAACTTAAGTGTGCCTGTTTGTTCCTTCGAGAACCCTATATCCCCCTCGCATCATCTTACAACACACAAACACACGCAGACACATATATATATTATATTTGGTGCTTGAATTCCATGCCTGCTTCATCTCAAAAAATGACGGTGGGACAGTGGTACTCCAGTATATGATGTGTTTGCACATTTTCACCGTGTATGAGCAGGTCGGCTTCCTCAGCCGAAAACCAATCCACTGTAGCTCATGCACCCTTGCCTTTTAAAGGTGAGATGACATGCCATTCTGATTGGTTTATTGCATATTACACCCATGGACAACCTTTTTCCACCTTGCTCTGGTGCAAAGTCAGTTTGACCGCAATGGGTCTGGCTAGTAAAGGGAAGGACATGGGCAAACAAGAGGAGTGAGGTCAATGGCTGGGCTGGGGCTGATGAGACGAACAGATACTTAAATACAAAGACCACCGAGAGACAACAAGCAACAAGTGTAGCTCATCAGGACCACATCAGGGAGGAGATAGGAGGGTCAGGTTGACATGAAAGGCAGAATGTTAATGATGCATTTTCTTGTAAATACATAGAAGAATGCAAATATTTGACATGAGTTGCTTTCAGATCATTAAATTTAAATATGTATGCTATATGTATCTTTCAAAAATGCTGTGCTTCTTGCAAATAAGGGCATCAAACAGCAGATGGTAACCTGAAGGTTGCTAATTCAAACCTCAGGAGATAAGCAGTGTGGCAGAGAAAGTTCCCTCCAAGAAGGAAGGAAAAGAAAAAGAACTTGCACATAAGAGGACACTTAAAACATTTGGTTATATAAACTGTGTTTTTATCAAGGTAACGAAGAGACATGAAAATGAACCTCAGACATCAACCAATGAGGAACAGAACAGGCAGAACAACATTGTCGTCCCATATGTGGCAGGACTGTCTGAAAGAATTTTCTCCAAGTACAACATCCCAGTGCACTTCAAACGCAGCAACACCCTCAGACAGAAACTGGTTCATCCCAAGGACAAAACTCCTAAACGCAAGCTGAGCAATGTGGTGTCTGCTGTACAATGCAGTGAGGAATGCTCGGACTTATATATAGGAGAGACCAAGCAACCACTCCACAGACGTATGGCACAACACTGGAGAGCCAGCACATCAAGACAAGACTCAGCTTACATCTGCACATAAAGAAGAAGGGACACTCTTTTGAGCATATAAATGTGCACATTTTGGATAGAGAAGAGAGGAGTAAAAACCCAGCTAGAACGGCCATCACTAAACAGGTGGAGACTTAAGACACCAATTATCAGCCACCTATAATGCAGTCTTGAGATCCCTTCCCAGGCGATTTTAATGTGATGGGCAACCACCTGTAAATGGTTCACACCATGGCTCAGACAGAAGCAAGGTTTCACACCCTGATCCACACCATGCCCCAAGTGACCTGAAAGACCCGTTGGATAGCAGGGTGGGTCAACGACCACATTCAAGGCGACGACCGCCCTAGAGGATATCTACCTGGAACTACCCATCAGACTTTTAGAACTGAAGAAGCCTTTCAAATGAGAGGTGAAACATCTTCAAGAAACTGAGAAAGATTATACTGTACATAATAATTAATTGCTGTAATTTTATTTTACTTACATGTAACAGTACCAAGCAATTACTGGGAATTTTTTGGCATCTAGTCCCTTCTGTCGTTCGGAAATTGCTCTTGCTGGATTAAACATTTCAATAGCCTAGGTTCAAATAAAGCATAGACTCTGAAAGTAACATACAAAAATGGAAACCATTGAGGGAAAACTCCCTTGGTGAATCTAGTGATTTGTTTGGTAAAGGAAAAACAGAGAGCAAAATATAAGAGGATTTGATTAAAGGGTCCAAGTGTGCCTGCAGAGTTAATAAGCAGATTGTTCATTTTCAATTTGCAAACTTACAGGTATGAGGGACTGTTTTCATCAGGTGGCTTCTTGAGCGAATCAATTCCTTTTGCTGCTGCTGTTGAGTAGATATTGGAAGACACACAGACCTAAACACATAAAAGTGTAAACAATACTACAAATGTACATTATAATAAATTAAAGAAAAAAGGCAAACAGGGAAAAGAAAGAAAGTTACTCTAATGCATCCTATTGCATCTTTCATGCATCCTGAAGGGAGAGCATTGTTTCATGCATTTTTTCATGTTATTTGTGTGAGCATCCAGAGGCAAGGCTGAGTCAATGGTGACACCAAGGCTTTTAACCACTGTGCTTACATTGACTAGGCAGCCATCAAGCTTTATGATATCAACAACACCCTGGGCTGTCCCGGGGCCCAGTAGTAACACCTCTTTGGTGTTACATCTGTTTTGTCAGGATTTAACAGAAGGAATTCATTATCCATCCAGCTCCTAACTTCAGCCAAGCATTTCTCAATCTTTGACAGCTGAGGCAGTTCGTCTGTTTTAACAGACACACACAGCTGTGTGTATGCCTAACAATGAAATGTTTGCTAATAATATCACCAAGGGGCAGCATGTATAAGGTGAACCGTAATGGGCTCAGGACAGAAACCTGCGAGACACCATACCTCACTGTGGTGGATTCAGAGGATTTATTGTTCGCATTGACACTTGGTCACACTGCTGACGGTGAGTTAGATATGAGCAGAACCAGGACAGTGCCTGTCCTTTAAAACCAACCAAAAACTCTAGCCTTGCCATTAAAATGTCATGGTCAACAGTATCAAATGCTACGCTTAGACCCAGCAGAACCATCAAGGTTATGCAAACATCATCATCAGCCATAAGCAAGTCATTCATGACTCTCACTAGTGCAGTTTCAGTGCTGTGCTGTGGCCTAACCTCTGGCTGGAACATTTCATCAATGTTGATCGTTTGCAAGAACAGTGATAGCTGACTAACAAATGCTTTGTTTAGATTTTGGAAGTAAATGGAAGGTTAGAAAAAGGTCTGTAATTAGCCAAATCAGTGGGATCCAGGTTTGGTTTTGGTTGGACAGATCTGACAACAGTAACCTTGAGTGAATTTAGGACATACCCCAATCATAAACATGAGTTCATCATTTTAAGTAGCGTGGTACTTATAGGTGGTGAAATCTCTTTACTAGTATTGGCAGTAGTGATCATAACATGGTTATATTTGAGGTAAATTTTCATATTTATAAAGAAAAACCAGGAATAAAACTATACAATGTTAGGAAGTCAAACTATAATGGGAAGAGAATGAAATTAGAGACGCTAAACTAGATGGAGGTAAATACTGGAACTGTAGAAAAGACGTGGGAATGTTTTGAAAATATTAGATGTGCTAAGAGAAATGTAAAAAAGAAAGTTGTATTACAGAGGTCAATGTTAAAAGTTATTTTCCAATATTTGGTATATAATGATAATGATAATGGTGAGGCAGCAGTGGTTAGGAAAGCACACTTACAATTGAAAGGAGTTTTTCCTTGCCACTGTCGCCAATGGCGACACTCACTGGTGGCTTTGGGTGGGGATGCTGTAAAGCGTTTTGAGACGACGTAATGTTGTGATAATGCACTATATAAAAATAAATTTGTTTGTTTGTTTGTTCTCACAGCATGTACTTAGAGTATGGAATAGGCTGGCCGAAGGGGTAGTGCAAGCTAAGACCCTAGATGCCTTCAAATCTGAAATTGACAAGATCCCGCCAAGCTTAAATTATTAGTTTAATTCCCTCCAAGTGAGCTTAATGAGCCAAATGGCCTCTTCTCGTTTCTAACTATTTTAATATTAACTAAACTTGCTGTACTCGATGGGTGGGACAGAGGTGCAGTGGCTAGCACTGTAATTCCCTCACAACTCTGGGACCAGGGTTTGCGTTTCCACCGTGGCTCCAAGTGTGTGGAGTTTGCATGTTCTCCCCATGTCATCATGGGGTTTCCTCTGGGTACTCCAATTTCCCCCCACAGTTCAGAAACATTTTGAGGTTAATTGGAGTTGTCAAATTGGTTGTGCGTATGCGCGTGTCAGTGGAGTGAGAATGTGCACTGCAATGGGTTGGCATCCTGAGCTGTTCCCTGCCTTGTGCCCATAGGCTCCAGACCCCCTGCAACCCTGAATAGGATAAGCGGATATATAAAATGGATGGATGGATGGATTCAAATAACTCAACATGAATTATGCAGTTGACAAACTAAATCAATCCCTTCTCCCTCCACCCACACTCTTCCAGTGGTACAATCTGGGATTTTTAGCCACTTGAGGTATGCATGATACATAATATTCCTGTTAGTCATGCTCGACTCGTAAGCACTACTGTGGCACAAGCTGATTTGCAGGACAGCACCCAGCAAGCGGCGACAGGGGACACAAACAATCTCAGTTTCACCCGAATGAGAAGCCGGCCTGTCATATTTATTCATGTTATCAGCTACAGTTGAATGCAGGATCTCTGAGTCCTACAACTTATACTTTGGTCTGTATTAAAAAATAAAGAGCTTTCTCCATTAGTGATGTGCCTGACATATGCACATACTGTAACTTGCTTGTTTACTGACAGGGTTGACTTGCCTATGAAATTTCAAGCGACAGCACTGTATAACATATACAGTACTGTAGCAAATAGGCAATTCTTACTTCTCCCCAGTTTGTCATTGGACTCTTTATTTTTAACTCTAGTGTTAAGCGTCTGTATGTGATGATTTTTTGGATTACATGCTGTAAAAGCTGTTAACCCAGAACTGATCTCTACTGACTCAGATTCAGTGATGGATTTTGACTGCAGAGGGCATTCCGTGATTATTTATTCTAATCCTACAATAACATTCTGTAATTATTTGCAGATATATTTCAACTATAACATGTTTCTTTTTTTCTACTGTCCAGCTCATACTCAGTTTCTCAGTTCCTGAATATCATACATAAAACTTAATTTTCAGACTTAATTTTTTACCATTATCCTAAACTTCACATAATGCAATTGTCCAAACATAAATAAGATAATTTATCGCTTTCCTTCTCCATCTAGTATTGTAATCACCTTAAAATAACTCTCAGACATACTGTGCATTATCACAAATAAACCAGGTGAAAACTGTTTAATTAAACAGAGATGGGTGCAATGAAATGGCATATAAGGAATTACTTTTTCTTGTCTCCAATTAAATAAACATTTTTTTATTATTTTGAAGCAGATCTGTTTAACTGAGTTCCCGGGAGGTTGAATTATAGCACAAATAGACACATATGGGATATGTATATGTAAGGAACATGTCCAAAGAAATCCTTTAATTATTTCTCTGTATTTAATATGATTGATCAGGAAGAGTAAGGTGACTTTCAGAATTGCTTATACTGTATATCCCAATGTCCCAATGTACCTCACAAACAGTCCTCTCCACAAGACAAAAAATTTAAAATCTCCTGGTCTATTAAAAGGAACATTTCCAAAGAAATTATTTCTCTGTATTTAATATGATTGATCAGGAAGAGTAAGGTGACTTTCAGAATTGCTTATTGTCATGCCTGGCTCGTCCGATCCTCGTGTGTGTCACACCCCCTCATTTCCCACGTGTATTACCCTGATTGTACTTGCCTGTTGCCTGTTAGTTTCTGCTTGTTCTGTGTACAGTATATCAGTCCACATCTTCCCCTTGTTCATTCGATTGGTCATTGATGTTTGTCGCCGCATGTTCCCCAGTTTACCTTATTAAACCCCGTTTTCCCCGTATTCTGCCTCGTTGTCTCCTTCCCTGCTCGCCTGCCTCCCACGGTCGCGACAGAATGACTGATCTCCCGCACCTGTTCAGTCTGCCTTGTGTGTTCTCCTTACTCTGTTCCGTTTCCTTCCCCAGACCCGCTCCTGTACTTGACCTGCTTTCCCCACCGAGACCGGCACATCGCATCCTCCCTTCCCTGTGTTGTCGTGTCCCGTGCTTCATTGTAGGACGGATCCCTTGGCTATCGACTCTTGCTTTCGACCCACGACTACGTTCCTTGATCATCCATTTCTGTACTTACGCTCCTCTCCTGCCATTAAAGCCGGCTGATGCTTGCATATCTGGATCTGTGTTTTCCTGTCCGCGGGGGCACCACAGAATACTTCGCCGAGAGGCAATGGATCCAGCAAGCAACGCGAATCTGGAGAACCGCATAGCAGCGATCATACAGCTCCTCGCTGCCCAGGCGGCTCAGGTTCCTTTGCTGGCTTCTCCTCCCCGTCTGTCGGCTTCCGCACCTATTGCCCTGCTGGAGCGATATGACGGAAACCCTGACAATTGCCAGGGATTCCTCATGCAATGCGGAATATACGTAGAAGAGCACCCGGAAATGTTCCGCACCCAGGCGGCTGAAGTAAGGTTTGCTATCTCCCTCCTAACTGGTCGTGCTCGAGAATGGGCAATGGCTCTCTGGGCTAATCAGAGTCCCCTCGGTGATTCAACCCGGGACTTTCACCAAGCCCTTCTGGAGGTCTTTGACCACCCAGCCGTGGGACGTCGACCGGGGGACCGGCTCCTGGACTGTCGCCAAGGGAACCGGTCGGCAGCGGAGTTCTCTCTCGAATTCCACACCATTGCCGCCAGGCTCCGGTGGACCGAGGATGCCCTACTTACCATCTTCCACAGGGGTCTGAATCAAGAGCTGCAGGACGAACCCGCCTCCCATGGGGAGGCTATGTCTTTTGAGGAGTTTGTCAGGCTAGCTGTCCGACTGGATAACACCGTCCGGGACCGCCGCCGCCACCAGGCAGAAGCATTTTGAGCCCCTCCTGCTCCATCCCTCGATACTTCTGAGCCCATGCAGCTAGGAAGGTCCCCCCTCTCCACTGCTGAATGGAGAAGAAAAGCCCAGGGGGGTCTATGTCTGGACTGCAGGGAGGCGGGGCATGCCATCACCACCTGCCCTGTGAGACCTCGCAGGGACGACGAAGTTCTGTCGGTAGGTGGCTCGTCACGAGTGATGTCCATGCTAACCCAATTAACTGTTCCAGCTACAGTCATTTTGGGTCCCCAGGAGCGGCAGATGACTGTCCAAGCACTAGTGGACAGCGGGGCAGCAGGTAGTTTTATAGATTCTGCTTTAGCACGTCACCTAGGTCTACCCCTGCAGAGACTCGCTTGTCCACTCTCCATCCTGGGCGTAACTGGGCGTTTCCCTCTGGGAAGACGCCGCTGCTGCCTGCCCGACCAGCCGGAGAAGCCTCCTCCCCTGGAGGCGTACCACCACCGGCCTCCGGCGGATGCTGCACCGGCAGATGCTGCAGCCGCGACGCCCGCTGCTGCAGTCGCGACACCCGCTGCATCACCGGATGCTGCAGCCACGATGCCCGCTGCACTGCCCGTTGCTGCAGCCGCGACGCCCGCTACACTGCCCGTTGCTCTCGGCTCCCGCATCTGCATCGCCCAAGCTCCCGGCTCCGCCCTGCTGGCCGCATGCCCGAGCCTGGCTCTCCTGTCTCGCCTGTCCAGCCCGGCTCGCCTGTCTCAGCACCCGCTACAGGGCCGCCCGCAGCCGCTCCGGCCCAAGTGGCCAAGGTTCCAGCGCCGCCCGAGGCTTCTAGGTCTCCGCCCCTGGCTCCACCCGAGGCTCCTAGGCCTCCGCCCCCAACTGCACCTTCGCCCTAACGAGGTGGAGCTCGACTTGGGCCCCGGCTGTCGGTGTCCCGGAAAGGGAGAGGACATAGGCGCCAGGATCGGGTCTCGCCCGCCCGGCCCCTGGCTCGCCTGCGGTTCCCCGGGTTCCTGCTCGGGTGTCGCGTGCGGGTCCCCAGCTGTTGCCTCGTCGCTCGCCTGCGGGTCCCTCTACTCCAGCTGGTCGGTGGACGGCTCCTCCGCCTGCTGTGGCTGCGCCGTCGCCTGCTGCGGCTTCCCCTCCCTCCTTGCCTTTGCCGGGGTCCCCTTCTGCTCCCTCCTCTGCCCGTCATTGTCCCCTCCGGCTCCTGCCTCTCGGTCTCCCGGGGTCCCTCCATCTTCGGCCGCTCGGTCGCCTGCGACCCCTTCGGCTGCCGCCTTCCACCCGCAGGCACCTCGGGCTCCCCTTGTCTGCCTCCTGTGTCTCCTCTGTTCCCTCCTGGTCTCTTTGTCCCTCCTGTCTTTCCTCCTCGTCCCTCGATGTCTCCCTTGTTCACTCCTGGTCCTTTTGTTCCTCCTCTGTCTCCCTTTCTTATACACTTATACTGCAGATTATGTTTCGTATGTGTATACTGTTGTACTATAGTTAATGTTACAGTCGAAGTTCTCATGTTTATCATGTTGATGATTGGACATTAAGGAAACCCCATTCTATATACATAATTTCAGGCTTGTCTTTGGATAGAGGAATGATATATTATTAAGTTTAATGTGATGAAGCTCTTGTCCTTTGATATTATACTGTACAAGGTCCAATTCATTACAATTAATCTGCACTAGATCTCACTATACAATCAATAAGCATAACTTACAGTATTACTGTATAAAGGTAAATAAATCTAGACCAAGATGATATGTTTTTAAATTCTGGGAAAGGTTTGAGAATGGCTGAGTGACCTCTAATGATTTCCTGCGTAAATAGGCCTTGTACATTTAAAATGCATTATCTATAGAGAAAGGCAGAGGACAAAACAGAAGATTAAAGGTCATTGCCCTCAGCGTATCAGGAGATGGCTACAAAGTTTCATAAAGAACTATAGCATAGATACCCAGAGTCATGTCAATTACTATAAAGCTGAAAGCCAGGGGGAGTACAGCTGCTCTACCAGCTAAATGATGTACAGTACAATAAGGTAACTTTGTTCTTTAATACATTAGGATACATAGTTAGAGAAAATCCAGTCTTGGAGTCAAATCCACCACTTAATGTTGCCTTCATAGACAGCAATCAACAAAATAGGTGGCTTGAACTGACCAAACTAGTCTTAGAGTTGGAGGCATGTATAATCTCATGAGGACATTTTTTGCATCAGATTATGCTTAGGTGTTGATTTGGATTATGCTTACATGCATATTTGATTATGCTTATTTTTTCATTTATGTATGAAATTTGCCAGCGGACCTTTTACGGGGTTTGTCTGCCAAGGGCCCAGAGACTGCATGCTACCGGAAAATAATACAAAACATAAATAAAATTCAACCAAGAGATGGATGACTCTGAATTACTTTTCATTCTAACTGTATTTATATTAATTGCATGAAATATTTGTTAACGTTAGTAACTTAAAAACTGTCCAACAAACACACACCAAAATGTGGAGAGATTTTTTTAGTTGTACATTCCATTGCATGGAAATGATTCCTGCCAAAAAGTTCCAGGATATTATAATACCGTATTTTCCGGCGTATAAGACGACTGGGCGTATAAGACGACCCCCTGACTTTTCCAGTTAAAATATAGATTT
>JAODKF010000009.1:24904-41343 GCA_026779585.1 Mormyrus proboscirostris
CGTATAAGACGACCCCCCCACTTAGGAGCAGAAATTTATGGTGTGAAAAGTCGTCTTATACGCCAGAAAATACGGTACATTACAGAATATGCTTTTTTGGTCTTATCCTTCCCAGCTACAAATATGTATAATAAAAGTGGAGACTTTAATTTTTGTAGTTATTTTCAGTGCTAATACTGCTGAGGAGTGATGCAAGTGGATATTATCACAATCACTGAACACGTCTCCTTAACAAGAACTGGAAATGCATTTTTTTCTTTCTTTTTTTTTTTACTTTTTTCCTGTCTGGCAGCTTTAGCAAGCGGAATCATGGTCTGAATGCACTGCTGTGCCAAACATGTTTGCTTTACCATGAGGGGCTCTATAAACTCTGTATAGGCCCCTCATGTTGATCGATTTCTGTTTATTTCATTTATTTAATTTTTAGCACATGTAAAATATCACAGTGGCTGAGCTGGCCGAAAAGGAGGGACACAGGAGGGGGAAGAAAAAGAAATAAAGGAAAAGAACCGAGAAAAGAGAAAAAATATCAGAAAAAAACTATATGAATAAAGTAGAAAACACAATACACAATTTGTAATTGCACTAAATTGTTGTGTGTGCATGGAGGAGTGCGTGCAAGTGTATGTAAATGTGTGTTCAATTGTGTAGGCGAGATGTGTGGGCTTGTGTATGTGTGTTGTGTGTGTGTGTTTTCAACATGGAACGTACTAAATAGTGAGAGTGGGAGGCCGCAACCACACCCCACAAGAGCCAGAGGTCAGTGGAGACAGGCACAGGAGGCCCAGGACAATCGCAGCCCCAGAAGAGCATGGAAGAGCCGAGGCCCAACGTCCCAATGACAGCCGTGCACCCACTCCAGCCGGGGGAAGGAGGGAGGTCCCAGACCTGCATCCTGTTGTTAACAAAATGAAAGAATACTCTCCTTATCCCCCCCCTTCAAGCACAGCTCATTGTGTGCTGTCAAGAGCAACCCACTCCAGTAATGCATTTTCAGTAATTGATTGGTCACAAACCAGTGTATGAAGTTTACTGGGAAAAAAATCAATATGTCACGTATAGGCATGGAGCCAGAAAAAGCCAAGGAAAGCCGAGGCAACTAGTGCAGAGGTTTTAGGCAATAGTCATACACAGAGTGTGGGTAGCTTTTGTTTATACATGTGTGAGCAGCAACAATAGTTATTTCAGTGCCAATGGTAATGCTTTGTGAGGAAATAATGGTATTAATATTCTCACAATATTTGATCAATTATTTGTCACAATTATCACTTAGGTAATAGTTCCCTGAAGTTGCCAAAGTGATCTGATAAATTAAATACTACCGAACTGTTTTGTAGTGTGAGAAAATTCCAAGGGATACTGCAAAGTAATTTAACCAGCATGAACTATTGTTCATTTTCAGTAACAAAAAATATCATATTATTATGATATCATAACCAGGTGCATCCTGGTCGCCTGTCCACTAGAGGGCATACACATGCACACATATGCTCTATGGCCAGTTTATGTTATCAGTTGGCCACGGTCTTTGGACTGTTGGAGTTTTGTGGCTCACTACACATTTCAGTTGGGATTTTCATTTTTTACAAAACAGTCATGTATGAGTAAGGACAAATATGCATTTTTGGGCATTTCGGGTCCAGAAAGTACAAATATAGACCAAGGTTTTGTTTCTACCAACCAGGTAAGTACTGTGACTCTCTATGTTCAACTGGTTAGTAGAAACAAAATCTTGGTCTGGATTTGTACTTTCTGGACCTAAAATGCCCAACACTGCAAATGTGTTCAAAAAGACTTAAAATTCTAGTTAGGCTTTTGTGCAGAGATAATTATAGATTATTATATACATTTGGTCCTTCAAAAAATTGCATGCATTATTATATGGATTTAGTAGCAGTCGCCCTCAGCAATGTCCTTGCATGTAGAAAAATTTGCATTCTGAGTATATTGGTCTGGCAGCCATGTCCACTTTGCTGAGGAGGAATGATTTGCATCATTGAGATTGATGTATTCAGTAATCAAGTAAGTATTGACTCAACTCTGTTGTAAAACACAAGGTCTCATAGCTTCCAAGTCTTTCCTCACTTTGATTACCTAAGAATAATTACAAAAGCACAAATGTTTATTCACTACTATCATTTTTCATATATGTTAAAACAATCTCAGAACAAAACATTATTACAAACCCAGACTTTTTAGTTGTGGTCTTTTTTAACACAGCTTGTGATAACAGCAGAAAGAGGTATACCACTGTCACTGGAAGTCCACGGAGGCTGTCACTGGAAGTCCACGGAGGCCGTCAGGCTTAATAGAAAGAAAGACTTTACTTTCATAAACTAAGCCTATTTAAATAAATATCTCAGAATATGTTGCAAAAACACAAAGCACACAATTTGAACATGCTTAGATGTTTAGCTGCAGAAGTACATTTATGTCTAACATAGCCGGCAAGGCCAACTTATCCCAAGTCGGGCAGTCTAATGTGGTCCAGCTGGGCAACAGTGCATAAGGCACATCATTCCTCTGCCTCCTTCCGGCATATATTTGCATATCGTATAAATAAAGCAATATGAATACAATCATCAGGTATGTTTACCGAATGCATGAGAATTCAAAACATGAAAAAAACGAAGAACAAAAAGAACTAGAAAAGAAATAGCACATTGCATTCATTACTTAATATATAATGATACATAAAGTTGTCATGGTATATATGATAATGGGTTCTGGGAACCAAGAGTTATGAATCTTCCATCCATCCATCCATCCATCCGTCCATCCATCCATCCTATTCAGGGTTGCGAGGGGATCCACGCAAAGTAGAGAACAACTCAGGATGGGGCACTGAGACATCACAGGGCATTATAAACCTTGTAGAATTGTAAAACCCAGCTGCAACGACTGTATTTCTCCACCCTAAGCCCCCAATGAAATATGCGCGAGACACCATTCAAACATCACAGAACTTAAGGAATTCTGCATTGGAGAGTGGGGAAAAGTTTCTGCCAGCGATTTCAAAGATTGCTAGATGGTTTTGGAAGCGTCTTCTTGAGGTTATTGCAGCCAAGGGTGGACATACTAGCTTTTATGGCATAGGGTGTCCTAACTTTTTCCTCAGTGGAAACTGGCATCTTAATTATTTTTTTCTGTTAAATAAGTGAATTTGTTTCTTGTTTTTGCATATACGATACAATTATATCCCCAATATCACAGATATGATTTACAGGAAGATTTAATTTTGATATGTTGATATTTCTTAATAAAGTACTAAATATTTAATGGGGTGTCCTTGTTTTTTCATATGACTGTACATTATGAACCTTACAGGTATCCATCGACTTACATCCGGGTTGCATCCCGGAAGTAAAGACTTAAGTCAATCTGGACATATAGCGCCCTCCACAATTATTGGCACGCCTTATAAAGATTTGTAAAAAGGGTTAGAAGAAATCTACCTTTCAGTGAAGTGGCTTCATCTCACACTGAAAAAATGAGAAAAATCCAACCTTTCTTTGAAATTAATTTATTCAAAGCAAAACAAATCCTTCATCAAGAAATGACTATTTTTAACAAAAGCACATCTGCCATGATTATTGGCATGCCTGGAAATTATAGTGAACACAATGTAACTGAAGCATGTTTTCCCTGTAACTTGTACATCTTTCAGTTGATTGGCGTGAAAAGGAACTTTCAAGCTGTCATTCCAAATGTGGACCCAAATGTATTTTGCCCCCACATGCAGTAAGGAGGATTGTAAGAGAAGCAAAAAAAAGGATGACTGTGAATTACAAGACCAAGTAAAATTTTGGGGTTACCACGTCTCCAAAAAAACCATCAGAAGCCACCTTCATGCTAACAGATTATTTGGAAGGTATGCCAGAAAGAAGCCTTTTCTGTCAGTTAACCACAAACATAAGCACCTGGAGTTTGGAAAACACTACTATAACTATAACCTTGTTAGGGTACATGGCATTATGGACTCCATGAAATACCAGGACAGTTTAAATAAAAAAAAACAAGAACTAGGCTGTTACTGGATCTTCCAGCAGGACAGTGATCCTAATCACATGTCCAAATCAACACAAAAATAGTTAGCTGACTGCAGAATCAAGCTTCTGCCATGGCCATCTCAGTCCCCTGACCTGAACCCCTTTGAAAACCTATGGGTTGAGCTGAAGGGAAGAGTGTACAAGAGAGGGCCTCGGACCCTGGATGATTGGGAGACATTCTGTGAAGAGGAATGGTCTCAGATGCCATGTTTAATAAAAGATTTTTTTTCAGTATATGAAGGTTTAATGAAAAGGTTTAATGAAAGGTTTTTATTCAGTATATGAAACTAGTTCACGAAAAGGTGGAATTTTTTCTAACCCTTTTTACAAATCTTTACAAGAGGCGCCAAAAATTGTGGAGAACATTGTACCTCAGTCATTACATTAGGTCACACACACACTTAATCCTCTGTAGTGGTAGCACAATCGGTTTATTTCAATTCTTGCCACATGGCACACACTTGATAAATACATGTGCTAACGTTCACTATGATCACTTTGGACATCTCTCAATAAATTTTACCAAGGTTATTATCGGATGTAAGTATGATCAGACATTACTTGATAGGATGTTGATCCATGAATGCATATGGCACCAGTTTTGATGCAGACATTCAGTACAAAACTGTTAGCATCAAAAAACTGTAGTTTTAAATGAGTTGATGAACTGATCATTTAGATCTGAGGCAGCATTAATATTTATGGAGCTTTTAAACAACAGTGCAGCCTTCATTTTCTGGAATTAAAAAAATTAAGATCAAAGAGGAAAGAAGGCACGGCACAAAATAATCACTGACTAGGTGTGAAAATACTGCAAGTTACCAACCAATCCTTAGCATTGCTCAGAGAGAGGACAATAATAACTTATACAACAGGACACAGACTCTTCCATCATTCCCATATATAATATATTCTCTGTTTGATGCTCCTTTTAAAGGGGGAAATTTCTTCATGACTTCATGGTAGGAAAAATCAGTCTCAGCCTAAAAATGCAAATGCTCTCTGCAATGCCTATTACAAAGACTCCCTCAGCTTTTTAAAATCATTAAAATCCATATCTGGGAATCATAAATAGGAGGGCAGATGGGGGTTGATGACATCTTTGCATTGTAATGATGCTTTTATTTTGCAGATCGGGTCTTTTTAGCTCTCACATCTCCTTTTCCTGGTTTATAGCCACTGCCTCTTTCTATTTTGATTGACGGTAATGTACAGCTGCTGAGTACTTGCACACCTCACCTGTATTACTCTCTTTTTGGTCAATAGTTTTCCCCAAGGCTTGTAGGCAGTAAGTTTATATTTGAGAAAGCAGAGCCTTCATTCTGCGTTGCAGTGCTGCAGAGGAAAGTTATCATGGTAGGATGACCAAAGTCTGCATGTATGCGAATAAGAAGGTGAGTGTAACAGGTTAAGATGAAGTGATTTGGGGGAAATACATTTTCAGAAAAAAAGAACAGAGGAGGAAAAGAGATTATTGCATTACATAAGAGGTTTGGCATCTTATTTATGAGGTTCATCAATTTCCTCTCAAGATTAAATCACTCTCAGCAGTTACTGCATTACCATGCTTGAAATGAAATGAGGATGCCAATACAAGAATCCACCAAATTCAGCATTGTGAGGCAAAGCATTAGTATTTTGGTTGCATGCTTTTTCCCGTGATGGAGTACAAGTAGAATTCACACTCACATCTGTCATGGACACGGATGGGTTTGGAGCGGGGATGTGGCATGGTGCAGGCAGAAAAAGGCAGACGACCCACTGGCGGCTCCAGGAACAAAAGACGGGGTTTATTAAACAATACAAAAAACACTAAGACAACAAAGTCAAAAGACCACGAGGGGTCAAACACTAAAGGAGATAACAAAGACTAAATAACAAAAACTGGGCAGGTGAGCAGAAAATACATCCAACTAATGTTACAGACCTCAAACAAACACGACCAGCAACAAACAAACAATGAACCACTAGGGACTAAAACTTAGACAGGACGAAAACTGAACAGGGTAATGACAAGCAGGAGTGAACAGACAATTAACCAATAGGGGAAGGTGCAGGACAACGAGCAACCAGGAAAACACACAAGAGCAGGCACAAGAACATGCAACAGGTGAAATGACTAATTAAATCAAGGAACTGAAACTTAACAGAGAAACTAAGAAGCAGAATCTAACACTAGGGGAATAACAAAGACAGGTAAAAACACAACCATAGGCACAAAGCAAAACTGAATACAAGTTATAAAATACAGGAAGTAGAAAACTGATACAAATGAAACACCAGGAAACAAAATCTACAAAAACACAAAGGAGGGCAGGATTTGAACACATGACAGAGGGGTTTAGTGGCCACACAATGAGCTCACTGAGCCATGTGGCAGTCTGGGGAGAAGGGGAATCACACTAAGGAGTTTGACAACAGGGACTAACCCTGACAGCATCATTATAATCCTAATGTTCTATTCTGTCTCTCTGGATTATGTTCTTCATTCGCTTATATGTTAGTACTTAATAACTAAGGAAACACTGCAACCAAGAGAAGGCCAATTCAATTTATCTTGCTCTTGTGGATTTTAAATTGTCACCAACTTGAATGAATTTAGGAATCCCAGAATTTCTACATTACAAATTTTTATTCCATACCTCCAACACACTTTGTGCACGGATTATTATTTTACTTCTTGAGGAATACTGGTCCCAACAGTTTTCCATTTTTTGTGTTCTTTCAAACAACAATAATTAAAAAGCAGAGTAAGGACTAACTTTATTTATTTTAATACTATGCCCACAACCCTCTCCACATGCAACAGCATTACAGCAACACTTACTGAGAGATGGTGGAGGGACAGCTGATAAATCAAAAAAAGTACAGATACCAAAAAAACTGTGGATGGCATGCAGTGCTGTGCATTGGCAGCAGCCAAACCGCCAATTAGCCTCCATAGAGTGTAAATGGTAAATGAGCCTTGAAGATCGTCATTGTTTGTTGTGAGAATCCCTTTAGTCAGAACTGCAAACAGAATCTTGTAGCATGAGAACTGGATCCAGAAGCATTGTTCAGCTTGTTTATTATGGTGGGTCAGAGCACCATAAAAGCAAATAGTAATTTTGCAGATTATAAAATAAATAATAAACAGAAATGTAGGTGGTGGTGGTGGTGGCGGGGGGTTGGTTTTAGGCATCTCACCTGTATTTGGGGGTACCCCAAGAACAAAACAAAACACACCAATAAATTGTCCTATTTCAGTATGGAACAGGTCAAATTAATCAACAAAAAAGACCTGACCCTTGGCTATCTTGTGAAGGACACACCACTTCCAACGTTCATTTATTTTATAAAAATAGAATAAAATTAAAGCACTGCAATAAAAATAGCACAACTTCACAATATTATCTGCAGTATTCAAAAAGTATGAATGAAGCTTATAAAACATCATTGAAAAATGCAAATGTAATTTTCCATGTTCTCCCACTTTTCATTCAGGACAATTAGATTTTTTAATTAAAACACAAATTTATTAGTCATTTAAGGTTATTCACATTCTTGGTAATCCTACTTGCTCAGCTAATTTTTTCCCCAGCATCCAATGGTGAGGCCTCCTCTTCTTTTGTGGGTCGTTGCATTAATAAATGCATGAGAGGGGAGAGGATGCACTGAGAACTACAGCAATCCAGCACAGTGGGAATCCTCCATATTCTAAGGTATATAAGGAAGGGAGCTTCTCAGTTGCTCAACTTGACATTATCGTATTCATAACCCAAAAACAGCTGTCCCTTTAGACCAACCTGCACATACAATTGAATATAATCTCTACTACTGTATAAACTGTCACTCAACCTTCATTGCTACATTAGCATGTGTAGTGTTTCAAAGCTGTGTACAAAGCCCATTTATCATCGGTGTGTGTAAAAAAGCTCATTAATCTTATGAGACCCATCATGGCAAAATATATTCAAAGCTTGTAGGGAAGCCCATTTCTTAGTGATTGTAGTTCTTTTAACTAGCTCATACATGTCTGACTTACATACAACTCGTATCTACAAACAAACTACCATAAAGTCTATTATATAAAAAAATTGTTAAATATAATGATTCATAATAATGAATGTACACACTGTGACATTCATGGCAACATTTGTGGCTTTAGCATTTCATCGGCTCGAGGTAAAATACAATACCATCTGTAGTTACTTTTATTACTGTATCATTGTGATCATTATTATGTACTATATTCTTTTTCTTAATTACCTACAAATTTGACTTAAAGACAGACTTAGACAATGGATCTCGTTCATGACCTGGGCATTGCCTATATTTACATCTAGTATACATTATTTTGAGGTTACAGGAGCTTATTCTTATTTTTGTCATTTCTCTATCAGCAAAGTTGATTCAGTACACATTAGTCAATTCAAAAATGAGTCTGGATTTAAGCATCAAATTGTTCAGCCTATTCTAATTACATATAGCTTGGTATGTTAATTTGTTTGCTCTGTTTGTACCAAGGTTCCAAAAATTTCAATGTAATCAATGCTAGGGTTGGGAACTGAAAGCAGGTTCCAAATTACAGGAACCAATAAGGAAATACCCGGTACCGGCTACCCAATTTATTTTTGAATTTATGTTTCTGCTTATCGGTTCCTAAACATTACATATCTGCCACGGCCTGTTTTAGGTGGATGCGTCATGCATCAATGCACAGCCAGCTAGCATGGGTGACAATAATGTGAAAAATAGTGAACGGTCAAATGTCGTTTCACTATTAAAGAAAACAACAACTGACACGCGTCGAATCTATTCTTAAGTTCCAGGACTGCTGTCATTACTTTTCCTAAATCAATGTTGTTTTGGCCAAAGCCCAGTTACCGTATTCCCAGTGCCTTAACTTACAAAATGTTTTTAAATTCATGAAAATAATGTCATCATCTACGCTAGTGCTTGCTGCATATGCTCAAAAAACACATAATCAGAAAACTTAATGTCTACTTTAAAATGTAAATCTCCAAAATAATACAAGTCAGCATTTTCATAAAATACACACAAATCACAACATGCTCCTTTATTTTTTTCCCTCAAGGCAGATTTTTTGAAAAAAAAAAAGACAACCTAAACAGCTCCGCTTGTTTATGTCAGACAGACTTAATAAAAATATCATTAAAACCCTTAATGTGCCTTCTTTCAAATGTGCTGTCAACAAACAGAAATATCATAAAATGGCACAAAAATCTGGCAGTTTGTATTTGCTGTTTTTACAATGGCACACTTTCGTTATTCCACTGAAAAAGCTCAGCAAGAAGTTGAAATTAATTCATCCTCCGATGAAGATTGTGACAGTGGTGAGGGTTGTTTAAAGAATAAATAGTTTTGACGAGAGGCACAAAACAAGCCGATTGTTCTTAATCGTGCTAAAATAATTCTTTATTTCCCCAGTCTCTCATATTTACCATTACATTTGCTATCAACAAACGGATAAACCACAGATTCTATATGTTTTTGTCTCATTTCACGCTAACATTCGTCACTAGAATGGCCCAGACCGAGACAAGTAGAAAGAGTGACATACTTAAGTTACAGGAATTTGTGAATGACTTGCAGTCAGGTGCTGTGCACTGAATGCACTTTATTTAGCATTTTATTCCTATTGCTGCTGGGATATTTTAAATGCTCAGAATAAAGAAATTTTTTGTTAATCATTTGTCCACCTTTTACCTTTATGGAATCAAAATGGGAAATCGATAAGAACCAGAATTGATAAGATAAACTGGAAATGGAATTGGAATCAATAAAATTCAAATGATACCCAACCCTAATCAATCAACTTATACAACTAACGTCCATTCAGTGGAGAAACAGGTAATGATTATATAGCTATTATTTAAGCCTTTCCAAGGTCAGGTCAGGTCGGGGAACATATGCTGATGCAGCATGTCACTGAACCCATCACATGATGAAACATTTCAGGATCCTGCCTGGCGACCCCCCAGGCAGACACATGGTCCAGTCTCACCCTCCAGAAATGGCCATCCATCTGCTGTAGCCAGGTGTTACTTAGGCTCCCCCTCAGCCTGGTCCGGCCACTCGGGTCCTCAGCAATGAGGATCCTGTGAGCCGAGTTACCCTCAGTGAAACCCGCCACATGGCCGTAGTACCATAACTGATGCTCCCTCACAATGCAGGCAATGTGCCTCATTTGGGACTCCTCTAGCAACCGCTTATTCGAGACAAAGTCAAACAAGCAATACTGGAGGATTCTCTAAGGAGACATAGTATTGAAGGAGTCCAGTCTTCATCTCAGCTCAATGGATAGCGTCCATGTCTCATGGCCATACAGCAAGACAGGGAGCACCAAGACTCTAAGACTTGGACCTTCATCCTATTGCAAAGATATTGAGAGTGCCAGTGACCTCATGACCCCCCATGCTATCCCAATCAATCTACTGACTTTATAGGAAGAGCCACCAGAGACATGAATGTCACTGCCGAGGTAAGTGAATCTCTCAACGAGGCCAACATTCTCCCCACAGACAGACACACTACTGCTGGCTGTGCCTAAGAAGTCATTAAAGTCCTGGATCTTGGTTTTTATTCAGGACACTAGCAATCCCAGACACTTGGACTCCTTACTCATTTTCTCAAGGGCCCTTATCAGGGGCTTCATTGACTCCCTGAAGATCAGCATCGCAAGATCAGTAAATTTTTCTTCACCAACAGATGCTCCACAACTGCTGAACCCCACGACCCTGCCCAACACCCAGTCCATACAAGCATTGAAGAGAGTAGGAGCAAGAACACACGTCTGATGAACCCCAGAATCAACTGGGAAGAACATGGAGGTTCTCCCTCCACTCTGCACAGCACTCACAGTACCAGTGTACAGACTGGCCATGATGTCCAGCAACTTCGGGGGGCATCCTGCAAAGTATCAGGATGTCCCACAGAACATCTCAATCAACTGAGTCAAACACTTTATGAAGATTGACAAAGGCTGCAAAGAACCACTGCAGATATTTCAGTTTGCACCCAGTGAGAAACCTCAGTGCCAGGATGCAGTTGTTGACTTCTTATGCATAAGACCAGACTGCTCCGGTCACTGGTAGGTAAGTGATCATGCATCCCATTAAGGATGAACCTAGCAAAGACCGTACCCAACACTAAGAGTAGTGTTATCCCCCTGTAGTTGCCGCAATCCAGGAGATTGAACATTCCTTTCCAGATAGGGACTGCAAGTCCTATTTTCCAGTCAGTTGGGATGTTGTCTGACTCCCAAATGGAAGCAAAGTTTGCCCACAATGCCAGGTGTACAGGCATATTCCCAAGGTTTACTTTAGAAATGTTTTTGTGGAGTACAATACACAGTATACTTTTACTGGTTCATTTAAGGGTGCATTTCACATAAGCTTACACACGCCGATGGAATAGATTAAATGACCTGCATGCTGGGAAAGAAAAATATGCATTATAGACAAATGTTCCAATATTTTCTCATACAAGAAAATTGCATATTTTCTAAAATTATACATTAGTATAAAACTGAGGCTGTTTTACAATAAATAGATTTTCAGATCTGACTGTTATGATTTTAAAGTACAACCCTTTGGACAAAAGGATGTAGAATATCCTTGCTAAGGTATCCCAAATGAAAGCAAGTCATGTTTGAGCTCAAGATGGTAGATGTTCAAAATTATCCTCAGCAAAACCCAAAACGAAGCCGTCCAACAGAGGAAAATGTCAGATTGTTCTCTGTTGTATTTCATATTTAGGGATTTGCAACACTTGTGAATTTCAATGCAAAACAAAGCTATAGGCAAACAGGTAATCTCACAAGGGAAATGGCCACATTCTTAACACATGTATAGTTTTATTTTAATTATTTAAATTACCATTTTTACTCAGAGGCTTTGCAATCACTAGTCTTCAGAATTTCGTTAGAGTTCACAAGACACGGCGGCGAAACATCTGGACTGCTTTAAGGCATTTGGTGAATTAGCAAGTTAATTACAGGTGCTGCCTAAAGCATGCTCTTCACAACAAAGTGAAGTGACTTAGAAAGATTTAAAAAGGTCAGTTCATCAGTATTGGGTACAAAATTAGGGGGTAATATTTTTCTTGCATGCACTTCTTTTCAGATTCTAACAGTCCTTTGATGCATTCACATGCCATCTATCACACTTCATTAAATCCCACATTGTTTCTTCATCACTAAAGAATCACCGCATAATTTTTTCTAATAATGGTCCATTAAACTGTCATATTGCCTGAAAAATCAAGAATAAATCTATAATAGATGATCGGATAAATGGCTACAGTGAGCTTCTATTATATTAAATTCAAACAAGTGTCTTAATTAAGAACAGGTCCCACCTTATTAAAAATGAAATGGTGTCGAACCAATATGACTGGGGTAGACAGTGAATAGTCTTTAAACACCTAATCAGATGTATGTGCAAATTAAGTGCCAGTTGATTACTGCATCCTCTTTTTGTGGGAAGGTAGAGGTCTTAAGAGCTAATTCTAGCTGTTGTGGGATATATAGCGTTATACATATAGTTAGAACTATACGTAACAATTTTAAAATGTTTCCATTGATATTTGCTTAGACTTTATCTAAAGAAATCTACAAGTTAATATATACAAATTAAGGAACTGCACATAATAAAACAAACAGTCATAAACATAAAGAATTTAAAGATATGCCAAGGTGTGGTGTAATTCACAGTGTACAGACAGTGTAACTAGGAAAGGAAGCTGTTGGAACATCATCATGGTATTGCCCTGTCACCTGCTCCCCTGTCTAATCCCTACTCCTCCCACACTCCCCAAGTTCTACAATCATGGTATTCCCTGTACAGCCCCGTCACCTGCACCCTTATCTAATCCCTACTCCTCCCACACTCCCCAAGTTCTACAATCATGGTATTCCCTGTACAGCCCCGTCACCTGCACCCTTATCTAATCCCTACTCCTCCCACACTCCCCAAGTTCTACAATCATGGTATTCCTTAGCCGGCCCCGTCATGTCTAATTCCTACTCCTTCCACATTCCCCAACCTCTACAATCATGGTATTCCCCAGACGGCCCCGTCACCTGCTCCCCTGTCTAATCCCTACTCCTCCCACACTCCCCAACCTCTACAATCATGGTATTCCCTGGACAGCCCCTTCACCTGCTCCTTTATCTAATCCCTACTCTTCCCACACTCCCCAACATCTACAATCATGGCATTCCCCAGACGGCCCCATCACCTGTTCCCCTGTCTAATCCCTACTCCTCCCACACTCCCCAAGCCCTACAATCATGGTATTCCCTGGACAGCCCCGTCACCTGCTCGCACGTCTAATTCCTACTCCTCCCACACTCCCCAACCTCTACAGATGGTATTCCCATGTTTTTGATGGAGACCCTGTCAAGCATCTTTTTATATAAGAATTGCATAGACTTGAAACAACGTTTTTGTTTCTTGTATGAGTGTATGTGTATCATATAAATGTATAATTCAAATAGCATTATCAATTATAGAACATCACACACTAAATTATAATAATGCTTTATAAATCAAAACTATAAATTAAAGTGCAAATTAGACTGACAATAAATATACATATACAAAAGTAATTAGAAAATAAACACATGCTATACGGATCTACATTGTTTGTCATTTTAGTTTGTCTAAATACTGTTGCTTTCCCCTTTTACCATCTCTTCTAAAAACTTTAAAAATGCTTGCATCCAAATTCAAGCAAAAGGTATGCAGCTAACCACCGCAGCGAGCCCAGGTAAACAGAACATCTGCTTTATAAAATGGCGCCTGTCTTAGTATCCAACACAGAGTGATTAATATATACATCTCCTATAGGTACCTCCTGTCACAGGCCATGTAAAAGTCAATGAGTTGAGTCATCAACATACCACCATAGTGTGTAGAATGAACATATCTTCATGCCACACAGTGCCTGAAGAGAATGTGAGGTCACTGTCAAAAACTTGAAGATGAATTATAATAGGTCTTTTTAAATGATAATGACCCCAAAGATACAAGCTAATAATGCAAAGGAATAGCTCAAAACAACCAAACAGAGTGTTTTGGAATGGCCAAGACAAACCAATTCAAGAAGTCATGTAAAGTCTAGAGAGAGAAACAGAGATCTCTGGTGACATGCATTAGTAGAATTCATATGGACCTTCGATCTACTTTCATTACTGTTGTGATATGAGTATAAGGGGTGTAAATATTTATTTGTTGTGGGGGGACACATGCATGAAGTCCCTACAACATTACCAAGTAAAGTAAGTAAGTAAGTAAAATTTATTTATGAAGCATGTTTCACAGACACAAGTCACAAAGTGCTGTACAAAAAATATAACATTAAAAATTAGAATACCATGAGGAATATAAAAAACAAACATGAGTTTGAAAAATCTATTAGAGAACAAAGCCCAAGGAGCGTTAACTCAGCTCTATTCAAAGGCCTTCTTAGACAAGTAAGTCTTAAGATGCATTTTAAAAGAGTCACCTGACTCAGCAAAGCGCAAAGCTAGTGGAAGAACGTTCTGGCATCAAGGTGCAGCTGAAAGTGCTGAAAAGCAAGATCCCCACGTGTCTTAAGTCGCGAGAGTGGGACGACTAGAAGGTCTTGTTGACTAAACCTAAGAACCCGGCTGGCTGCGTAGCGTTGGAGAAGACATGCAATATTACTTAGGTGCTTGACCATGCAGCGCTCAATAAGCGAGAACCAGGATTTTAAAATGAAATCTAAAAAGAAATGGTGGCAGAGTATACAAAATTGGCGTAATATGTGCTCTCTGGTCAGACTGGGTTAAAAGCCTAGCAGTAGCGTTTTGTATTAACTGTAGCTGAGAAAAGAGATTTGTTCAGACCTGAATGCATAATGTTACAATAATCTAGACATGAAGAGATAAAAGCATGGACTAGCATCTCCACAGTTAACAGAATTCTGCATGGAGTAAGAGGCAAAAACATTCTCATTGTTGATTTAATAACTGATAATTATATAAAACGCCTTCAAGAGGTTGTTTCTGCCAAGGGGTGCAATGGGTCCACAAATTTTTGTTGAATTATGTTGAATAAATGATTTTGAAGTCAAAATTGCATTGTGCTTGTTGGATAACATCACTATGTATCTATCAAAATGGTTCAAATGAAAATTAAATATTTGTCCAAACATGTTGAAAAATATTTTTTAAGGGGTATACTTACTTTTCATGCAACTGTATATAGTATATAACATTCCAATATTCGGGTCAACAAAGCAAATAATTCAATTATTTCACCATATTTTGAATTTAACATCATAAAGGACAATAAAAATGTAATGATACGTTTCAGAGCCAGTAAGCAGGGGCTTACTGAGCTTGCAGTATTAACTCAGTGGATAATTCCTTTCTGCTTGAATAAAGTGCACAAATGGCTATTTCAGTATTCGGTTAAATGATAGAACTCGTGGCCATAAGTGGAAGTTAGCGGGAGAACATTTTAAAATGAATTTGAGGAAGCACTTCTTCACACAGTGTATAGTTAGAGTATGGAATAGTCTTCCTGTTAGTGTAGCGCAAGCTAAAACCCTGGGTTCCTTTAAATCAAAGCAAGATAAAATTTTAACAACTCAGCTATTAGTTAAGTTCTCCCCAAACAAGCTTGATGGCTGAATGGCCTCCTCTCATTTGTAAATTTCTTATGTCCTGTGTTGTAGATGTCAGACTGAACACAGACCAACCCAGCACACGATTGATGATAGGCTGGCAATAGTCTGTCATAACTGCAATGTTTTTCGGACTCAGCAAAATGGGGGGGATAGAGGGTGACCCCAATTTAAGTCTGATGTTTGGAGAGTCACCTGCTTTTGTTAAAAGCAGACCTCTAGCTCATTTATCGTGGTGGTGGTATGACAAGTTAGGAAGCTTTACTGCTCAGATAGCTCTGTTATGGTGTCCATTTGACAAATAATTTACACAAGTTGAAATAAGCAGTAATCTCTCCAGGATTCAATTTTTACATGGTATGCAAATGAGTGAGTTGGCTGGGCTCGTTGTCATGCCAAGGACAAGCTCCCTGCTTGATTCAGTAGCGGTTCCCAAAAGGGTTCTGAAAATACACTCATCTCATGGCTGACTGTGATTCTATACTGCTTATTTACTTACCTTAGATATTGCTTGTTCATTTTCAGTAATCATCCAATCATTTTCTTTTTTAGATGACAAAAAGGTTGTCCATCACTGGGAAACAGTGTATGGAAGATTATTATTTTGTGTGCTATAACTGTATATTTCAATGAGTGCATAACTAAAAGAATTTGTTTTAGTTATTAGAAATTTAACATTAGCAATATAAAATAAATTAGTCTTTAAATCAAAACTTATTCATATGGTTTACA
>JAODKF010000009.1:41443-53275 GCA_026779585.1 Mormyrus proboscirostris
TTTAGTTATTAGAAATTTAACATTAGCAATATAAAATAAATTAGTCTTTAAATCAAAACTTATTCATATGGTTTACATAATTTATTTAGTAGTGTCAATCAAAAAAATAATCCGGTTAATCACAATAATAGGCTGTGATTAATCATAATTAATCACACATTTAAAATGGTAGTAGATTATGTGCTTGTATTTTGGAAGATGAAACAAATACATTTCTGGTCTTAGAAAACCAGGGGTGGATTTGCAGAATTTTTCTTAGAGCGGCATAACAGTGGCATGCAGATCATATAGGGTGGCAAAATCAAAGCAATTTCTTTGCACATCTGCATGGTCATTCATTCATATGTAATATATTTTAACTGCTCTAAGTATACATATATTTCATGCAAACACAGCCTATAACTTTCTTATTGGCATCAGCTCAAATAACTTGCATATTCTTTATGCAAGTGGGATTTTGATGGTATGTGCTGTATAGCCTATACAGTAAATAAACAAAGCCCAATAAGTGCACAGCCCAGAAAGCTACACAACATGAGGTAGGTCTGTTAAAGATACACATCCGATTTAAGTTCCACATTTACCTAAGTAATTTACGTAATTTCCAAAATGTAACAAACAACAGTCTGTGATGAAACCTGAAATGGCCGTGGAACAGAGATATTTAACAGTATAGATTTAAAATGTGGTCCCCTGCATTTCAACATGGAGCTGGTGCTGGTGCTGGGCTGTTTCTTGCCTGGTGCATATTAATTGAGAACTTGCCCGTGTTTCCTGTTTCCAGACCTGGGGCATAGTGTGGGCAGGAAAAGTGATGATCCACTTGCAGCTCAGAGACAAACAAGGGTTTATTGAATTAAACAAAAAATACAGGACCACAAGATGTCAAAACAAAAGCCGGAAAAACACAGATTAACAAACTACAGAAACCATAACAACACAACTAAGGAGCAGGAGCAGGAAACCCAAATGAAGCAGCATGCACAACACCTAATACAATGACTGACTGGAGAACAAAGCAGGGTAGTCACAAATACACAGAAAACTGGGGCAAACAAGGAATAGACGTACGACAATCAATCGACCAATCAAAAAACACCGGCACAAAATAACAGGCAACATGTGGAACTAATAACAACTAATGGGCAAAAAAACTAGGGAGCTTTAAAAATACCAAAAACCAGGAAACATTAATTGGGAATTAAACACTTAAATAAAAAATTAAGCAAAAACAAAATCCAAGATATAAAAATAAACACAAAGCCATCCTCAAACCCCTGACCAGCAGGACTCAATCTGAGCCACCCACTCAGCCTACTGAATATTATGGTGGTTGGAGAAACAGGAGAAAAAACACAAGGGTATGACGAGTTGTGATAGGACAGGATGGCCAGCAACACTTGCCGACCAAACAGGGAAGAGACATGAAGGGTGCTGACCCTGAGATTCCACCCATTTCAAAAAACAATGTTTTTCCAAGATGCCTAACCGAAAAAAAAGTTTTCAGTGGGATAGCCTGTCCCACTTTTGCTGACATTACGCTTGACAGTTCCAAATTCTGAGACCAGCTTTTCTGTGGTGTAGGTGTATTTTTTGTGACTTGAGGCCAGTTTTTTGCGGTGGAAATGCATGGAACTAGTTCAGGATCATGCTGATGGAAAAGAGCATCAGTCTTGTTGGGAAGGTATGGGCTGAACCATTTTTCATTGAAAAGTGGTCACGTTATGTGACATTTTCTATTTTCGAATTCATACTGAGCGTTAATAGTAGCTAGACGAGCTTGAGGTGTTAATGTCAGCACACTTGAATAAAAAACATTTTCATATGCGAAACTCGGGTGGCATTCGGAGTGGCAAGAGATTATTTGAGGGTGGCACATGCTACCCCATGGCACCATAGTAGATCCGCCCCTGTTTGGAACAAAGAAATGCATAACAAAGTGGTAAGAGCAATCAAACTTTTTTTTTAACATCCTGGTTTTGATAGTTGAAACCATTCAGTTGCATGGTTCCAAAAGTAAACTATGCTTTTGGGAACCGTACCTCCCTGTTATTTTCAGCAATTACAGTCCATACTAAGTTAAACAAAATTATTGCTTTGTAGTGTTATACTTGCAAAAAAGTCTTATAAAAGTAGACAAAAACTCTAAAAGAATAACCTAGTTACCAATGCTTCACAGTCAGCATAAAGAGAACACATACATGTGCTCCTGTTCATGGTAGTTTTCACTTGTTTTCTTGACCCAGTAATGACTGTGAGATTATCTTGTTGTTCAGTTAGACATTCTGTATAAATCACGCCCCATTTCAATTGGCATGCAACTTTCTAATGTCAAAAACTCACTGAATGGTGCTTTATATGTAACTTGGATGTAGCACTCATTACTAAGGAACACTATTGCTTAAGGGCTTTGAACACGGATGAAAATAAGCTTGTTTACACTACACATTATTGGCTACCGAAAGCATGAGCAAACAGTTGTTTTGTGAGACAATGTTGAAGGAGGTGGAGCTGCATTCCAGCAAGGTGCACTTTGGACATAAGGAGGCAGAGCTGACCCTGGTTACATGCAATAAACTTGAAAGCTCTAAAAACGTTTTTTAACCATTTTTGGTTTGAAGCTGTTGGAATTTTTGGGTCAGGTGAGTTTTAGATTGAACTTTTTATGTGCCAAACAACACTTTTAAAACAATCACAACTTTTTTGTATCTTCATGGATGCAGGCTTTTTCAGCATAGCAGGTGATTTTGGTCACTAGGTTTGCAGTTTTCTTAACTTTTCTATTGCAACAAAGGGTAGGGGTGACACTGGCTGCTGTTTGATATGGCTGTTTTGCCTTTTTATGGTTTGTTAGCCACCCACCACAAAAGCAAGAATAAAAACCTGATTATTCTCATTCTTGAATTAATTGCCCATTTGTTAAACCATTTTGAGCAAAAAGGAACAGACAATAATAATAATAATAATAATAATATACATTTTTTGCGAGTAACTTTGGAAAGGTATAAGGCACATATGAATTGCATATCTTTGGAATCGAGAACTTACTCAATCCAAACGTCGAATGTTGCACACTGAAGTATTCCAGAGTAATCCTGTGCATAATGAGGCATATATTTTAAACATTTCTCACCAAAATGCACCCTTAATAACCCATAAAACATCAAATTTATACACATTACATGGAAAACAATGTGCATATTCGCTTCCACAATAAATGCCCACTACCCTTCTGTCACGCCCACGGGGGGCGGGACTGGACAGGTGCAGCAACTCAACAGCTGATTAGCTCCCCTACAAAGGAAGTCAGTCAACCAAGCTCAAACTGCAAAGTATTGCACTGATGAAAAGAAGCCTTACTGAGCATTTCTCTGTCCTCAGTCTCCCATCTCTCCTGTTCCTTACCCGTTTGCCTTGTGTGAAGTCCTTACTGTTTGTGCCTTCCCTCCTCAGTCCAGCTCCCGCTCCTGAACCACCTGTCCTGCTGAGCCCGGCTCCTCCTGTCATCCTGCCCGTATGTTTCCCTGTCCTGTGTTTGCCTGTCAGACAGACTTCTCGGCTATCGACCCACGCTCACGGAATACGACCACGATTACTGCTCGCTGTTATTGGAATTGTCTATCTGATCGCCACCCTGGGAGAAGCTCCCCTGCCTCGCACACCTGCTCCGGTTATCCGGATGGTTACTGTCTCCCTTCCTCGCTCCGCGGGGCTGACGATTGCTTGTGTTCCTCTGATTTCTGCTTTATTAAAGCCCTGTTTACTCCGCAATTCTGGATCCACGTCTCCCTTCTTAGCCCAGCGTGACACCTTCTGGGACAAATATATATTTTTAAATTAATTTATCATAAGCCTCTAAATAAATCCATAGGAAAAACAAGTAAAAGTGGGCTGGAGTTCTACAAGAAATAACAACAAAAGGCAGCATTCTATTTATTAGGAAGACAATTACTTGATATTTTTGCTATATTTATTCACAAAAGTGTATGTATGTTTAAAATTGAGCTCTGTCAAAACATTTGAATTAGAACACGCCCATCGTGTAACTGAACACCTCCCACATGTAAACACAATGACATGCTACAGCGTTGGTTTGTTGCTTGAGGCTAAAATGCAGACTCAAAGTATCACTTTACAAATCATAGCATATATAGGATGAAACAAATTACCGAATGGACGCAAAATCCATGATATTCATTTCCGCCTGGCACTAACCATGTATTCCAGCACAAAACTAAGCCACAGAAAGGTCCCCAATGAAACCCCTGCAAGCCCACATCATAAAGACTCTAATCTCAACATTCATATGATTATATTTGTAGTGTCTGCAAATTATGTTATATGAGACTAAAAGAGCCACAAGTAGTTTTCCTTCATTAAAAAGATAATTACGCATCAAATCATACATATCTAAGTAGCCCAGATTGTCCGGAAAACAAAAACATACAGCACATGTGGCTAAACCATGTAGATGCAGTGTAATATTGTATGTACATGAGATAATACATGATTGGTTTTAAAATACCTCTGAGCAACAAGTGGGCCTGTGAAATATGATGACCAGCAGAAGAAAGACTCAAGAGCTTTCATAATTAAGGAGGCTGGTGGGCATATATGGTCATAGTGAAATGATTCATATAAATGGCTAACCAATTAGAGACTTTGTTTTAAGGGGGCATGACCACACTAGGAGCAGCAGTGCTTGGCATGTGAGTGTGTGCATTAGGTTTATATTACTTCGTGGGGACCTTTTGTCCCCCAAAATGTACTTTAATAAAAACCTATTTTTTAACAATGAAACATTTTTCAGGTCCCCAGAAAGTTTTTTTTATTACATTCACAGATCTAACAATTCTTGTACTATGTTAGGTTACCTACGGTTAAGGTTAGAGCTGGGTATGTGTGTGATAATCATAGTTAGTTGATTCATATATAGGTGACCGGCTGATTAGAGACGTTGTTTTAAGGGGGGGTACTGTACTTAAGATTTAAACCTGAATAGCTTTCTGGCCATAGTCCAATGGGATAAATAGGGTTACAATTACAAGTCTAGTGACTCCTTAGTAAGCAAACTAATGGGCTGTCGAATTGCTGCAGAAATGTATCATGAGTACAATGTGTGTTTCACAATAGTTGTAAATGTTACTACCGTGTTTCCCTGAAAATAAGACCTACCCTGAAAAGGAGCCCTAGCATGATTTTTCAGGATGCTCGTAATATAAGCCCTACTCGAAAAAAAAAGCCCTATTAAACCCTAGTTACTATCCCATGGATTGTACGGTACCTAGAAAGAGATGCGATTATACGAGCAGGCTACATGGACGGGAGGTGCTCGTTTAAGGAAAGCGCTATTGCTAGACATGAGAGATTGGGGCCAACTGATTCTAAAGGAAATTCAGTTGCGAGCTGTTCAGGATGGATTTTGGAGCTTGGAGATATACGATGATGTTGATGACATGACGACTATATTTGAATAAATGTATACACAGTACAGTTTTGTTCATGACTAAATGTTTATGTTGAAAGATGTAAGATGAAAGATGGTTAGAAGATGACATGATGTCTGTATTTGAATAAATGTGGATTTTTGTTCATGATTACTGGTAAATGTACTGTAGTTTATTGTACATGGGAAAATAAGCCCTAACATGTCTTTTGGAGCAAAGATTAATATAAGATCTTGTCTTATTTTCGGGGAAACATGGTAGGTACTAGGAACATCTGAAGGTGCTTTCTGTACAGAGTATAAACAGGTGAAAATGCTGCTACAAGAAGCAGGTTTGGGATCCCATTGCCTTTTTTCGGGATTGAATTTTCTTTGGTGGCAACAGATTGGGCATTACTGCACAGATGTACATTTAATAATCTGAAATAAATAATTGCATTGAATCAATTGAAAAATGATGCCTTCACAAGTCAAATTTAAATGGAAAAAGGACTTTATCCTTCAGGAATTGTGTTGTGTACCTGGGGATTGTCATTGCCACTGTGAGTGGCTCTCATTGAGCTGAGACACATCCAGTATACTATCAGGGGAACCATGTAATCTCAGATGCATTTAGATGTTCAATATAATTAGGTGTCTTTTGAGAATGTGTGCCATGTAAAAGGTAAATAGCCTTTTAATTTTTGTGTGGACCTGTTTGAAAGGTTACACTGTAGCTTAAATGACACAGAAAAACACAACAAGCATAACAAGCAGTGAATTTAAAAGGGAATCAATGAAAGAGCTGAATGAAATTTCTCAAATTATAGACCTGCTCTTTACTGTTCCGTCTTGGTTTAGGGTAGGCTCAACAAAAAATGGAACGAGTGTCCCACTGATGTTATTAGCAGTGGGAAAAACTCTGGAAGCTGACCAGGCCAAAATAACAAACAAAAACACCTATAACTAAATAGGAAAAAATAATCATTTGCCGAACTCAAACAAAAAGAAAATAAACCACCAATCAAAACAAAATGGCATCACACTCCCTACTTCCCCAGCTACTTGTTAGACACAATATTTACAAAACAGAATCCAAAGTAACCAAATACAAAAAGGGGTACATAAAATCAATTGCAAAATAGCAACAAGGGTCAAGCACAATCAGAGTATATGGCAAACACAATAAGTACAACAAAGCAATGGCTTCCTGTTCATTGTCTAGACAGGCCTTATAAAGGAAGTGATGGAAAAAAGAAACAAACCTATCAGAATGGAGTGACATGAAATGAAACAGTGGGTGGAGTCAGGAACAGGAAGACCCACTTAAAGAAACATCCACCCAATAGGCAAAGCAAACTACACCTGGGGGTTATTTTCCGTACGTCGCTTAAATCATCCGAGATCAGATGCCTCATCCTGGATGAACTAATGACAGTGAAAATCATCCAGGAAAAGTCGGTTTTTCAAACGCAGCTGTGTAGTAGATTAGTCTAGCTAGATCCAATCATCCAAGATGATTGCGCGCGCCCCCGCGCTGCTTGAAAATCCCATATATATCAAGTTTAAAAACTTGCAGCAAGTTTTTGATAGGCTGCAACAAAATGACGAAAGAATTACTGGCGCACCTTTTCACACAAGCGGAGCAGCACCTCGTATTAGAAAGATATGAAGAATTTCAAGAACTAGTATGCACAAGGGGTAACACGGCAAAAGCAGCTCAAACCAGAAAAGACGGCTGCCAAAAAGCGGCCGACAAATTAAGCGCGGAAGTAGTGTTCATTGTACTTACTGAATGCAGCGTTTTATTTCCTATGTGTCAGATTAATTATTTAATATAGTAATAATTATTAAATACAGTAAATCCAGTTATAATGCACTTCAAGGGACCTGACAAAACAGTCCATTATATCCAAAGTCTGTTATATCCAGAGTTGCTGTATGGCCAGAATACAACTACAGGACACCATTTACTCATGCCACACCCCAGCGGACGCACTTGTGTTATAGATTATTATATTCTACAGGTAGTAAACTAACTTTACCTGACCAGATACGTGATTATTAATCCCGACTACGTATCTGCGCTGAATATAACCGGCACGCTACGTGTCTTGTGGGCGGAGCCTGCATGTCTGTTATAGCCGAACAAAACTACAGATAAAAGCGGCCCTGGGACTGTTATAAGTGAAATTCCGTTATATGCGAGTCCACTGTATGACTGTATGTCATAATTCCAAATCAAGCATAAACACAATGAGAATGTGGGAACAGGTTAGAGTTAAGTACAAGAATATACTTCAAACTGGTAAATATAGGTATATAACTATTTAAAGAATTGTTGACATAAAAAAAAAATATATATATATATATATGTATATATATATGTGTTGTGGGGCAAAGAACCTTGGCAATTATCGTTCCGATCTCCATGGCCAGAGTTAAAGGTATGATTTTATCCTATCTGTGAATCAGTAAAGACAACAACACTGTTACGTCTAGTTTATGCAAGTTTATTTCTGGGCGAGCTGAGTAGATGTCTACTGACTCACCTCGCTGCAGCGCCATCTACTGCCTGGGTGGCATAATTAAGTAGGACTATTTAATGAAAAAAATAGGTGCCTGCTTTTAAGAAAGCTTCGAGTCAAGGGAATTCATACCCTCTAACAAAAACAAAAAAAATTTTAATGTCAAAAGTGTTATATTTTGTTTGGTTACTTATGGTTAAAGTTAGGTAGGGATTAAGGTGGTCATGTTAGAGTTTTCCCCATAGAAATAAATGGAGAGACACCACAATTACACCCCTCTCTCTCTCTCTCTCTCTCTGTGTATTGTAGACTAGATCACAGGTTAGACAGTTGGAGCATTGCTTTTTCTGGAGGTTCATATGAACTTTACCCGTATTCAAATGCGAGTCAAACATCAGGTATACTTTTCTCTATCAAGAATTTACTGCAGTAATATCTATCTATCCTCTCCATCCTCTCTATCCTCTGACGCAGAACTAGCCACAATGAAATTACTTGCTTTATGCTCTTTGCTAATTCACTTTACTTTTACTGTATTTTCTCTCTCAGACTATGTTTTCTTGGAGCAGTATAGAGGCACAAGATGCTGGTTCATACTTGCATGCAGTTAAACACTCATACACAGATATCTCCCTGAATAACAGGTCGGGATTCTTACATCGTATCTCATTATAATTTTGCTCATTCTGAAATAACATTCTAAATTTAAACAAATTTTAGAAAAATCTGACAGCAATTTTGAAATACAGAAAAAGAAAAAAAATGCTACTACAGTGTTACAAAACCAGAAAACAAAATCTTTGGAACATTTTCCATTTCTGGGTCCTATTTGCTATAAAATATGTAGCTGGCATATCTATGACTGGTTGCCAAGACAATTTTTTTCCCCCCTGATATCTGAGATGATAGCAGGGGGCAGATTTGTAAGAAATGACAAACCACACAGGTTTCAATGACTTAGGAATGAAAAGCTAAGGCTGTGATTAAAAAGTGTGGGTTTCCCAGTTACAGCACAGTACAATACTGTGCATAAAAAGTATACAACTGACAAAGGTAGGCAATATATAGGACATACAAAAAATACATTTTTCTTATGATAAAAAGACAACAATGTGAAATGACAGACAGCTGAAATTAGCTTCAAATACTGACCAATATAGGTAAAACATTAGGGTTTCTTAAGCACTAGTGCAGGGGTGTCAAACTCCAGTCCTGGGGGGCCGAAGGCCTTTGTAGCTTAGCTCTTTTCTATTCTACCACAAACGATTCAGCTCAAGAGCTGTGTTGTAATTAGCACAAGTAGTTGAATCAGGTGTGTTAAATGAGGGGAAACCCAAAAATGTGCAGGGCTCTGGCCCTCCTGGACTGCAGTTTGACATCCCTGCACTAGTGAATTCATTCTTTAGTTTTTTCACCTCACAGGGAAATAATCATATGTTAGGAACAAAAGACAAAAGAGAGATGTAAAAAGTACAAGTTCTTATTCCCCTGGAATAAATATATGAAGCATCACAGCTTTTTTAAAAGAAAGGTCTGTAGTGCTGGAGTGAGTGCAGTGCAGACCCTGTGGTCTTTACAGACGCTCTTCTACTCATGAATGAGATACAAATGAGATAGCCGTTCGGAACGTAAGTCATTACTCAACATCATTTTAAGGGTATACACAAGTACAAAGAACTAGGGAGTACGCATGCTACACTGCTGCGTGGTAGGAGTAGCGGCCAGAAGTTGTACTACCCGGAATTGGCACGCAGTGAAAAAAATTGATACTGTGGACAGGAAACGAGAGCCCAATGGACACAATTTGGACTTACAGTCCTCTCAATTCGTATGTCTGAAAGTTCGTAAGTTGAAAGTAGAGCAGCATCTGTACAGTATTATTTAAACACAGAATGTCTGATTAATGTTTGCTAGCTTCTTTAGTCTTTACAAAAGAAGCAATATTTGCTCAGAAATTTATCTGAAGCCATAAAATCATATGCATATCTGGAAGGTAGAGGAATTTATAGATGAGTGTGTGTGTCTAAATATCCATCCATTAACCACTTGTTCTATTCAGGGTCCAGAGACCATCCTGGAAGCTATTGGTGCAAGATGGGGAACAACTCAGGATGGGGCACCAACCCATTGCAGGGCACTCACACATACAGTACCACACACACATTCCAATTAGCCTCAGCTAGTTTTTGGGGGAAAATCAGAGTACCCAGAGGAAGCCCCACAACATCATGGGGAGATCATGCAAACTCCACACATGGAATCCTTGCGGTGACACAAACCCAGGTCCAGAGGTGTTAGGCAACAGTGCTAACCATCGCACTATTGTGCCACCCCTCCCCCCCCAGAATACATATACAAGGCAAATGTGGCCATATATAAATGTGACCACCAGTTAGGCTTAGGCAATTTTATGGTGACATGTACAATATTTTATACCACTGTATTTTTTGGAGAAATGAAAGAATACCAACAAAAATTTTGGATATATTAACAGAAACTTGCTCTTCCCAGAAAAGTCAATTTGCATTTGGCACATGGTGTCATACCTAGAAATATCATGCTGAAGTTGTAGTTTTTAATAATTTTTTTGGCCCCTCAATGCATAATGCTAGAACACCTAAAAACTCCTCCACCGCCATCCCTTAAACAAATAAATACATAAGAATAGCAGTGGTGACCTGCAATTTCATACTTTTCTTATTAGGAACTATAACCCTGGTTCCAAAAAAGTCAGGACGCTGTGTAAAAATGTAAATAAAGACAGAATGCAATGGTTTTCAAATCATATAAACCCAAATTTAAATTGAAAACAGAACAAAGACATATGAAATGTTGAAACTGAGAAATTGTATTATTTTATGACAAATATGCTAAATTTGAAATTGATGCCAGCAATACGTTTTAAAAAAAGGTGGGGCAGGGGCATGTCTACCAGTGTTGCATCACCTTTTCTTTTGCTTCACCATGTCCACCAGTGAGCTGTGCTAAGATTACTTAAAGGGCATACCATGCTAAAAAGCTGCACATGCAAGCCTTATTTATTTCTTTCATTTACTTATTTTGATTTGGGATTTTTTTTAAAACAGCGTTTTATTCAATTTCAGTTGCACTGTTAAGAAGAGGATGCGTTTTGCACAGTTTAGAAAGATAAGTAAAGGAACATTTTTGAAACAAAATTCTTTGCAGCTCATTCTGCTCAAAATCGTGAGAAAATTGTATCGTGACATCAATCGTGAATCTTATTGAATCGTTGAGTGTATCGTTACATACCTAAGTTTGGCATTGTCTTGTTGAGCTATACAAGGCCTTCTCTGAAAAAGACATTGTCTGGAAGGCAGCATATGTTGCCCCAACACCTGTATATATTGTTCAGCATTAATGGTCCTTTCCCAAATGTGCAAGCTACCCAAGCCAACGGTACTAATGCACCTCCATACCAACATGGATGCTGGCTTTGGTACTCTTTAGCCTGGAGGATACAGCATCCATGATTTCAGAAAAGAATTTTTAATTTTGATTCATCAGACCACAGGACAGTTTTCTGTTTTGTGTCAGTCCATCTTAAATGAGCTCAGGTCCAGAGAAGTCAGCAACGTTTCTGAATCATGTTTAGATATGCATTCTTCTTTGCATGGTAGAGTTTCACCCTGCATTTGTGGATGCAGCAATGAACTGTGTTCACTGACAGTGGTTTTCGGAAGTGTTCCTGAGCCCATACAGTGATTTCCACTATCGAACTGTGTCTGTTTTTAATGAGGTGCTGCCTGAGGACCTGAAGATCACAGCTACCCCATATTGATTTTGGGCCTTGTCCCTTGTATACAGAGATTTCTCCAGATTCTCTGAATTTTTTTACGATATTATGTACTGTGATATGTT
>JAODKF010000009.1:69789-93490 GCA_026779585.1 Mormyrus proboscirostris
CATAACCAGCTCCTCCAATCCTCCTGTGTGCCACGCACCCTCGTTACCTCGTGTTAACTCCTGATTGTGATCACCTGTTTCCTTGATGTTTATTTTTCGACTTGTCTTGTATTTAAGTCCGCATTCAAGTCTGTATCCACAGATCTGTCATTGACGTTTGTCGCTGTCCGCCCTGTTAGTCCCTCATTTTCCCATAATAAACCCTCGTGTCCAGAATCCTTGCCTGCCTGCCTTGTCCTTCCCTGCTTCTTGCATGTTTGCCTACCTCTGGTCACAACAGCTATTATCTACCAAGAAAGTGTACCAAATAATTTGGTTTGTTGCCATGAGTTGTGTCAATAGACACAGAGCAATGCCGACAAATGCAATCTGATTATTGTACATTATTATGCTACCAATTATCTGCAAGAGAAACCAGGCATACCCAGCAGAAACCCACACAACACAAGGAAAACATGCAAACTACATATGTACAGAACAGAAGTGGGATTCAAGCCCACTGAATGACCATGTGTGTGTGAAGAAATAGTGCTACCCACTGATCTGACGTCGTTTTCAGATGTGTTTTGAATATTTGTTCTGCACTTTTATCAGTCAAAATAAAGTGTGAGAGAATAATGAGAATAAGTAAAAATGTAATAAAGGAGAAAATGAAACATGCACCAGCTGAAAGACTGGCCTGTCATATGTGAAATATGAACCTCATTTACTGTAAATGATATTTTTATAATGGAAGATGAAACTGTTAGAAATTCAGGTACTCCACTATTCATTTTTCTCCTTATATAAAGCTTTATATTTTTCTTGTCAGGAGATTCCATATACGGGATGTAAGGCACATATAAGTAAAAAGGAGAAAGCTTAAATTATCTTTCAATCCTAGCGCATTTATAATTTAAGTCTTGGACATTTTATAAAATTTACACACATCAGCATTTAAAATAGTCATGTTTTACAGAAATTTCCAGGTTTAATAAATGATAATTTGGAACATAATTTTAAAAACAAGTTAATTAAAAAACATAACCTGAGGATTAACCTACTGGCAATAAAAACATTAATATATATGTAAATTTGTCAAAGGAATTCAATTTATTTATTTAAATAAAAATAGCAGTTTGGATATTGAAGTGTTGATATAAAACCACAAGGAATTTGTCCTTCCATTACCATAATAAAATGATTAAAATGTTCTGTCCTAATTGTCATGATTTTGCCTGCATTCTCCCATTAGATGTGGTGAACTGCACGATATTCCACCATAGACTACAATGAATAAAAAAAATATAGGAATGTTCAGGACAGCAGTTCATCTTTTCTCAACTTATTCATATATTTTGGGGGAGACTGGTTGAGAACCTGGTCATTTTTGGCTTGACTACAATGTTGTCAGTGTTGGAGCAGAAAGCAGAGCAAACTGTCTAGGTGCCAAATCGATCAGATAAATATCCTGTAAATATTGTCAAATGTTGTAAATGTGACACACGATGTGTACCTGTGTGAGTGAATCAGTATACGCATGATTAATAAACTCAGTCATATACCTTATATCTGACTTTTCCCAGAAACTCTGTATGACAGAGATATGAACCAGAAATGCAGATATTGAAACTCTACGGATGGATGCATCAGGACATTAAATCTCTGATTTTGAGAAAAGTATCCTTAGAGATATAAAACTTTATATACTGTAAGTAAAGTTTGCTGGCATTTTATTCAGTCCATGAGAGCCTGGCAAGGTTAGAAATGTATTATTGTTAGTGCAGATTATGGATGCCACAAGACATATGGACTGCACTGGATTCTTTAAATTTGGCTGTTCTACTCAAAATCTGGTAACAATTTTCCTGTGAACAACCAACAACCCTGTGAACAAGTAAACCAAACCTTACAACTGTTATATATTTTTATTTTAGATAGCTATTTAAGAGGCCAGAGATCATAAGCTACTTGACCGATAGCAGCCGGGGATCGAAATATTAATATCTCCATCTTGCTCTCGTTCAGATTTAAACTCGCCACCATTCACTGCTTTATGTCCTTTAGGCTGTCAAACAGGCGTTGCAGTGCATAGGGGTTGCTGGGTTTTAATAGGAGGTAGAGCTGCGTGTCATTGGTGTAGTAGTGATAGGACACTCCATGCTTTGATATAATGTGACTTAAAGGTAACATTTACAATTAAAATAAAATACAAGTAAATACCAATCTGTGGTAGGGGGCAGTGACGGAGGGGTTAGGCTTAGCGTTAGAAGAGGCTCCATTAAAACACACTGAAAAGGTTCACAATTCTAAAAATGGTTGAATGCAGCACTGAGATCCAACAGCATCAATAACGCACAGTCCTCAGAGTCCACAGAAAGCAGTAAATCATTTGTAACTTTAACAAGTGCTGACTTAGTGTTGTGTTTTAATCAGAAACCAGACTGAACTATATCTAAAATATAATTTTCAGTTAAAAGTGGCTGAAGTTGCTGCAAAACTGCATGTTTAAAAAACACTGGTATTTGTCCAGAAATGAGTGAACTATTTATAATGTCCACGATAGAAGGACCAATGCAGTCAAAAGCCTTTTTCAGAAGATGGGGCACCACTACATTGAGGGGGTATGCAGAGGGTTTTATTCCGATATAACTCTTCTTACATGAGGGAAATGGGAGAGAAATTACTGAAGTTAGCAGTGTACACTGGAGTACCTAATACCAGGGCACCACTGGATCGTACATGAGCTCGAATATCAGGTATTTTGTTGATAAAGAAATTGAGAAAGAGATCAGTTTAAGGATGATGATGCTGTGAGGGGAACTGATTAAAGTGCTTATCGTGTTAAATAAAACCCTTGGTTGATGGATGTGATTTTATATCAAATCAGAGAAATATTTTGCTCTTGCTGATTTAATGGCTTCCTGAAAGATGTTTACAGATTTTTTCATAGTTTGATAAGACACCTGCAGCCTGTCTTTCTCCACTTTCTTTCAGCCCATCTGCATGCTTGCATAGTTTTCTGGCAGTATCAAGACTTTGTTTTAGGTTGGACATACTTAAAGGTTGCTATGGAGTTTAGGATGATTTTGCAGGCAGAACTGAAATAATTTAAAATCTTGTTGGGAGTGGAAACATACAGAGCAGTAGTGGAGGGAGGAGTACTGTAAGCACTGGCAAGGCAGGTTACCGTCATCTTATTTATAAGCTCCACATAAAAGTGGGGGGGGCAACAATTTCCAACAACACCCTGGGTGAGAACATTAAACATAATAATATGGTCAGAGACACAGGTCTTATATAATTGGACATTTTTAAGGTCATATCATAAAACCACATCCAGTTCGTGACCACGCTCAGGAGTCGGGCCGAGAACAGATTGATTCAGTTGATCAAACTGCCTTGTCCAACTTCCTGAGACTCATGGGATTCCCCTGAAGTTGCTGGACATTATGACTGGCCTCTTTACTAGTACTGTGAGTGCTGTGCAGGGAATTTCCGCGTTCTTCCCAGTTGATTCTGATTCATCATGGGTGTGTTCTTGCTCCTACTCTGATCAGTGCTTGCATGGACTGGGTGTTGGGCAGGATCATGGGGTCCAGTGGCTGTGGAGAATCTGTTGGTGAAGAAAGATTCACTGATCTTGACTTTGCCAATAATGGTGTGATCTTTGCGAAGTCAATGAAGGCTCTAATCAGGGCTCTCAAGTGAAGAGTCTAAGTGTTTGGGTTTGCAAGTGTCCTGGATCAAAACTATGCAGAAAGAATTTCGACCACACTGAGACGTTCACTTACCTCAGCAATAACATTCTGGTGACTCTTCCTATGAAGTTGGTAGACAGATTGGGAGAGCATGGGGGTTCATGAGGTTGCTAGGGGTGTGTGACGCTCAGTATGTTTCTGTAAGAGAACAAAGGTCCAAATTTTTAGAGTCCTGGTGCTCCCAGTATGCTGTATTGCTGAAAGACATGGATGCTATTCAGTGACCTGTGACAAAGACTGGACTCATTTGGTACAGTGTCTCTTCAAACAGTCCTTGAGTACCACTGGTTTTTGACTCAGGAAATCATGAATGAGGCACATTACCTGCATCATGAGGGAGCGTCAGTTACAGCACTTCAGCCATGTGGCACATTTCCCTGAGGGTAATCCGGCTTGCTTAGCATCCTTATTGTTGAAGACCCAAGTGGCTGGACCAGTCACAGGGGACGCCCACATAACACCTTGCTGCAGGAGATAGATGGTCACTTTTAGAGGGGGAGGACTGGAGGACTGAACCACGTATCGGCCTGGCAGTCCTGAGTTGTTTTGTTGTGTCATGTGTACCAGTGCATATTTCCCAACCTGATCTGTTGGTTGAATTCACAGATGCGTAACCTGTGGATACAAAGGGCAGACTGTGCATCCTTTAATAAGGCTTCTAGCTTAGGTTTTGGTTTGATTCAGTCAATAATTATGTGCTAGGACTGATTCATATGAGTAATGTCGAGTTTCTTTTAAAATAATGATCTTCATTAAAAAGCTCTAGAGGTATCATTATTCTTTATTCTAATTTAGAATGCAGAAAATTACTTGTTTTGATTCATGATAAATCCAATTGCTTCATAAGATATTACTAGGTAGAAAGATTATAGTCTTGGTGCTGTAGAGGTTCTCTCTGCCATAGTTCTGGGTAAACAATCTACAGAGACCCAGCCTTAAAAAAACAGGTCCTCGGACGACGGGAATCCCTTTGCGATGTACCTGAAAAACTGTAATTCACATCTCTGTACTGAGTGAGCACAATATGAAGTACATTCCTTCTTAATTTAATTTTGGTATGTTTTTTGTTCATTGTTAGTCCTATCATCCTTCCAGTACTGACATCCATTAATACTTCAGTTCTAAAAAAAAAAATAAAACATAAACAGGAATATTTTTTTAAAGGAATTGTTGGATTGGTCGATCTAGTATGAAATTGTACGGCAATGTCGAACTGAAAATCTATATAAGCTGTCTAAGTCCATAACTGTTGAAAAAAGTTGTGACTGGGTGCTGGATGATGTTTAACAAACTACCCAGAAGCACTGTAATTGGGCTTTGCTGTACTCATTAAAAAATATAAATGGGAAACATAACTTTCTAACTGACTACATGCATTCATGAGCAACAAGCTCTTAGAAATTTCTGGGTTACACTGCACTTTGTTTAAGAGCTTCCACAAGTATGAGACCAAATTTTGGATGAAGTCCAAGTAATGTAAATGAAAGTTAATATTACATTCTGTAAATAATGATATTGACAGCTTATTTTCCCCTTTGTTGAAAGAAGAAATAAACTTCAATTATGTGTTTCCTAATACATAGATAACAAACATCCCAGGAGGTATGCTGTGACTCTACTCTCCCTCACTGGTTACCAAGGTGAAAAGTTATGGGCCGCCTCTGATGACATTCAGCTTTTGGGAGACGTTTTTGTGGCAGAGAAAAGTTCAATGCATTATATGTGGCATTTTGTGATACGGCGAAGGGCTTTATGAATGGTGTGTTCGGCATTTTGTGGAATTGAAATTCCCATCTCTCCAATGTTTCAAGCCCTCCCTACCCAATAAGTTGTAGATGTTACTTGGCAAAGTTGGACTGGTTTACTCACTCATCATCATCTACTTCATATCTTGATGCCTCCCGCCTGAAGTTGGATTGCTAATGCCATGCAAATCCCAAATAGCTGGCTGGTAGGAGATGGTAGAGGAAATGGGTTCCTCATTACACCGTTCCTTACAGACCTAAAGAAAAGAAAAACGAAATCACACCCCCATGCTTAAATTCTATACAGTCGTGTATATCATCAAATATAGCCACACAATTTTTTTTTTCATTTATAATTGAAACTGTCCTTCTAATTAAAAATTTAAGACAAATCTCATGGGGGGAAATTTGTAGGAGCTGTTGCTATTTAATTTCAGATATTTCCCATGCCCAGTGTTTTTATTTTATGGCTTTAAATGTTTCACATAAAATCTGATATTTCATTTTATCCAGGGGGCACCGCAGCCTTTTGCCCTATGCTGTCTGGGACAGGCTCCAGCTCTCCTCATAACCCTAAATCTAACCCTGACCGGGAGAAGCGGTTAGAAAACGGACAGATGGAATTTGAAATTGTTGATGCTGTTGTTAGCTGCAGAAAAACTAGATTTCTTCTTGTGTTTCAGTTTGAGGATTTTCTTCTTTATGACAAACATAGGTAGATGATTACTTGTTGTTATTTTGGGGTGACAGGATGACAACAGTTGTTACATTGGAAATTTCAAGAAAAAGACTTTAAAGAAATGTGTATGCTGAAAGCTGGGGTCAGGCAAATCTAAGAGTGGACAATATGGCATGACCATATTAATCAAGCTACAAGTTACAATATTTTGTCAACATACCTGAATTTAAGAAGAAGTGACATAACAAAAAACAGGAAAAACAAATGAGAATACAAACTAAAGTCACTGAACTCTAACTGAATTTGTTACGTTGTTACATTTAAGTATAATTAAACATTTAACTTTATCCTCCATTCATTGCCTCTACACCATACAGGTAGATACTGTGAATGCATAATAATGACAATATGACAACAGTCCCCATGAAAAATGTCAAAAGAAAAATACAATTTCGTGTTTTTTGTTATTGAAGCTCTTTTATCATTATATTTTTATGCACAAACGTACTCTTTGAACAGAAACATAATGGAATACACATGGTTTCACCAAACCATGCCAGAAGTTTCTGCAATGTGAGAATTATTAAAGGATCACAACCATTGTTATGACTGGCAAACAGAACAGGAGCGGACCCCAATATGCGGTGCAACAAGTCTTTATTAAAGGTACCAAGATCACCAAAGCCGGAGGGGATAATCCAGGAGAACCGTCAGGAAGATTGCGAGGGTCCAATAACTGGGAAGGTCAGTCCTACAGATGGTGACTAAATGGGGAGACAACAAGCCGGGTGGATCCAGAAGGGTAGACCAGATGATCGGGGCAAAGCAGGCTGACGGGGGAGGCAGGGCAGACGGGAAGGGCAGGACGGTCGAGATGAGCAGGGCAAGCCAGACAAGCGGGGAAGGCACAAGACAAAGAGATGCTTGGTATGGCTCCAAATCATGGCAACAATACTTCACACTGCTGCAAAGTTCCCTCCACCTTAAATAGTGGAGACGTGCTTATGTCCACCTGGCCCCACCTTCTGGGCGTGACAACCATGTTGGAAAAAATGCTCTACCAAGGTAAAATTCCACTGAAAAATTTTCTAGTGCAAATGGGATTTAGAATAGCTGAACTGGTCTACTGGATTAGGTTAGTGTGTGCTGGTAAAAGTTTCCCTGCAGATCTATTAGTAAGTAATTTTGACCTCTTGCTACTGGTTGAGACCAGTTGATATGGTTCACCTCTCAAGGGCTACTTTTCCAGCTGGCTCATTACAGGGGCAGCCTTCCCTTTGCTTTTTCTAGCATGTTTTTCCATCATGTTAAACCAAAAAATGGTATTTTTTTCTTTTTTGGTTATTTTTTTGGTTTTATTTCATTACTTATAATTGATGTATATTGTGAAAGTGACAGCACACGTCACACAAACAATGACCATACACCTGGAATAAATGCAGTACCCTGGAAAATTAAGTAAATGTCTGAAATCTCAAGTAAAGAGTAAACAATACACCAGTTTGGTCCGTGATGATCATGATGTTTTTATACAACTTTTTGCTTCTTCTCTCACACAGATAGAAATGAATTCAATGGATAAATGAATAGCAGAATAAGGCAGCAAATATTTATTCTTACATTGTCAGTTTATGTTGCTGTTAATTCTATACTGTATGAATTAAAATATTTTAGTTTTATGTTCCATTAACAGCTTGAAAGAGAATGATATGATTGATGAGGCTGGTGGAGAGGCAAATAAGCTCTTCTGTCAGCTTAACACATCAAACAGGTGCAAATTCAGGCTGCTGCCATAGGTGTCAAAATGATGGTTGAAATACAATAACCAGACACAGCCACTATTCATGCAATAATTCATAAACACTGTCAAATATTCATTATAAAGATATTGCTGCTGGTGTAATGTGCGATATGCTTTTCTGTAAATATGGCTTGATATGGAATAGGAAATTTATTGGAAGATACACTGTCCTTTACAGTGGAATTCTGGTAGGGTGGTCACGGGACAGACAAGACACAAAATATGTAAGTAAAAAACACATGACAACCAGTGTTTCTGTGAAAACCAAACAGATGCGGCAGAAATGCTTCATCATGCAAGGGCACTTGCAAGGCTACCTGGTCACTTCCCTCAGGTTAATAGACCAATTTATACAAGAGACAGGTGGAATTAATCAGCTCGCCAAACCCTAATCACCTGACTCTCCCTCCCGCACCCCCTTCTACATCCTTCCCACTGGCTATAAGAGTCAGTTTTGTCCTAAGATGGGAAATAAGACTGTTATCTAGGCTGTGCTACCTCAGCTAGGTGTGGTGATTAGGTCTACAGGATGAACTGGGCTGCATTTGCGGACTGAACGACCAGACTTTGTCTCTTCTGTGGCAACACCTGCCTACAGGTGCCTGAAGGACCACGACTGGAATCATGCCAATGGCCTTCATTTTGACCAGTGGACACTACAACACATAGAGTATATGCAATGTGGTAACCATCTGTGTGTAAATGCGAGGAGGTGTGTCCTACCTTTCACCTCTGAAGACCTCCTCCCTCACATGCCCTAACAGTCTGACAGATATCGTGCACTTATGCAAGGAAGAGTGGGCAAATATTTCCAGACCAAGATGTGGCTAACAAACTCCTACCCAAAAAGACTGAATGCTGTAATAAAATCAAAAGGTGCTTCGACAAAGCATCAGTTTAAGGGTGTGCACTGTTATGCAATCAGCTGATTATAAGTATTTTTTTTTTGTATTTCCCCCTAACATATTTGTTTGTGTTTCAATTGCGTCGTACAGGTTATAGATCACATTAATGGTCAGAAAAGTTATTGTGGTATCATTTTTTTTACATCACAAAACCTGGCATGTTCACATGGGTGTGTACATTTTCATATCAACTGTATTTCTAAATATCTGTTAGATGTTCATCATGCTATAGTCACTATTTAGGAAAGATACAGCTGAAGAGATACCTTAGCACTCAGTGACACATGTTATAATTAGATTGCAATATCAAAATAAAGTTAATCCATCCATAATGTTTTTGAAACCGCTTGTCCTATTCAAGGTTGCTGGGGGGTGTGGAGCCCATGGGTGTAAGACAGGGAACAACCCAGGATGGGGGTCAATCCATTGCAGAGCTTAAAGTTAATCAAATGTTAGAAATATCGATTTAAGGGACAAATAAAGTAGCAGCATGCTAAAAGGAACTCATCCTTTTTTAAATTATACTTCAGCAACCAAAAGTATGCTGATAAAGATGGGTGAGGCTGGGTAACTTAATAGGGGAAAGGGTGAGTCAGTAAAATAGTAAAAAAGGAAACTGAGAAATAGTCTGTCGGAATACTATGTAAAAAACAACATCCAATAAACATAATTGTTAAATACGACAAAATACGACAAACCATAGTATTTTTACAGCATGCCATTTGTGTCTGTCCATCCATCACTCATTCAAACTACGTATCCAGTAGAGGTTCACGTTGAAGCCAAGGATAAGAGTATTTTTTCATAATTTTCTTGAGAATGGTTATATTAACAATACAAGTACCAAGTGCAAATAAATGCCTTGAATGCATTCAAACCAAACAGTGTAACTTTCAAATTCAGTAGGTCTTTGAGTTCTTTAAAGAAGGTTACTCAGATGGGATTATTTTTGTTGATGCTTTCTCTGTTATAGGCAACTACAAACCAGCCAATAAGCATCAGCTTCCCAATGAGCAAGCAGACAAGAATCCCGGTGATACACAATTTCTGCATCTCAAGCATTGTTAGCCTTGAGCAGACAGGGCAGGTCTACTTTAATCCCATAGTCACATCAATGGACAGGGAGCGTCATGATATCTTTCGGTAACACATTTCATCATTTATTATTTAATCCTTGTGCAATTATGCTGGAGCAGAATGGCATAATGCTTGACTAGTCGTGACACCCAGTCAAAACACATTTTCAGCAGAGTTGCTGACCTTGTCCATTGATCTCCATGTCACTGTGGGGGAAGAGGATATCAGAAGGATGGCTATGTTCTGGAACATAAATTCCGCTGAGTGTTTAAAACAGTGCTGGAGGGAGAAGCATGGCACGAAGAGTTTAAATGGATGGTGAAGGACTAATCATTGCCGTTTTATTCCTGGAGACAGATTGAATGTCTTTCATACATTGTGGAAACGGTCCAGGTTTTTTTTCATGTGCATTGTCATGTACATATATGTTTGACAGACCACCTACTTCATTAAGGTCATAAAAAACACTGGAAGCAGAAAAAATGTAAAATATCTCAGAGCTCTAGCGTAAAATAAAAGATCACATGAACTCCAACTACAGTGTCATTCTAGCGAGACCAACTAGCAGCTAAAAGACCACGGTGCACCTTACCAGTAGACATATCATCAGCCTGATTTTGTAACTGATATAATGCAGTGTTTTTGTCAATTCCCAAGTTACCTTCTAATTCTTACCATACACATTATGGTAATATTTGATGTAAATGCTAATCAATAATTTCCCATACAATTAAGTTTATCTCCTAGTCCAGGGGTTCTTAACTAGTTTAGCCCTTTACGAGCCACGTGATTCCTTGGTCAGTAAGTCACAATGCAAATTCACAATAAAAAGTGTTTATGTATTAGTGTATTCAGTATCATAGTCAGCAGTGTATCTAGAGATAAATGGATGGGGGCTGATGGCACACTGTTCATGTCTAAAGCTAATAAATACACAATTACTTAAGGAGGTCAAAAAGCCTAAAATAGGTCTAATGACACCTCTGATCTTAGTCAAAGTTTTGACTTGACTTGACTCTACGATTCATAATCAACTAGACCAAGATCTTTTACTTTTACTTTTTTTTTGGAAATGAAAGCCATTCCGGGAAAGGCATGCCATGTTCTGGAAAGGGTGCAAAGCAGACACTGCCAAATCTGCCCTGGGTTCCTCCCTCTGAACCGCAGGACATTGACCTCGCATTTTATTGCAAAGTAAAACAGACACATCAACAACTACAGCTGGCCCAAATCAAAACAAAGATTCACAGTAAATCCTGCTGCTTTGCAGCAAGCTCCATTTACTGCTTCCTCCAAAAAACCAACATCTGGCCCAAAGAAGCAAGAGAGATGACAGGAGCAGATGCCTCATGCTTATGTTGATCCTTTTTTAAACTCGGTCCCAATGACAGATTCTCATGGTTATTTCTGTCTCTCCATATAACTGCCACCATTGGTCCAGCTAATCTTACATTGAAAAGATCTCTCCTTCTGACTACAATGCCAGTTTGTCTTGGACTGGAAATATTTTGTGTCCCTTGCAATATTTGTCCTATTCTGAAAGCACAGATATAGAATGCAGTCTGTTGTCCAATGTACTGCATAATGGCCTGTGCATATTTCAGATTTTCCTGCTACCAGATAATATTCATGATGTCAGGATGAATACTATTACAGTTTTCCTGTCAGCAATATTTCATTCTCAGAACTTTTTTCTGGCCTGAAAATTTCCAAAAATTGGAAACTTTTAATACAATAAAACAAGCTTGAGGTGAAAAATTCATATATTGCATTACATGTTAATCTATGATGTCAGTATCCAATAATTTATCATTATATAAATGTATTTTTTCTTGAGCCTATACAAACAACCCAAATTATAATGAACTGATTTTCATGATACCCAGTGCTGTTGCTGGGGTGGCTACATAATCACGCCTCTGATATATTATTTATATTGTCCATTATATATTAATTAGGATCATATTTTTAAAGTGAGAAAGTAAAATTTCTTAGGTTACCAATATCCAACCCAACCCAAAACATATTTTCCTTCTTTTGCAAAAGACCATACGAAATACTGGATGATAAATGGTTTAAGTCTGAAAATGAAATGTACTCGTGTAGTGCAGTTATGATAAGTTATTCAATTCCTTTTCAGTTATGAATTATTATGCATCTTTTTCAAAGTATCTAACCAAAGATGATAAACGTCTAAGCACTGAAGAGATTTTCCAACCACATTGGATTTCAGAGAACTGTAATCAACAAGCACATCGTTAAAGGGACCTCTTAAACAATAGCCTAGTGTTTTCATTCCCTGTATTAAATGTTAATATGTGAACCGCACGTTTTGAGTAAAAAACATACAATAACAGTAAAGCTGACAGAAAGATGCTACTAATTTACATTTTTTCTAATGAATGGAATTAGCGCCAACAAATGTTTCTTCTTTAGAAGTATTTGCATTACATTATTATTCACTCTGTATGCCATTAAGGGAAGGCTGTCACATTTATTTTTTTGAAAAAAAAAAAAAAAATAAACTACGCAGGGCTTGCTGAATACTTTAGTGGAAATCATGAAGATTAAGATTCCTATATTATGAGCTATGTATATGTACGATATATATATATATATATATATAATTTATTTATTTTAATTATTTTTTTCTCCCACTGGTATATATTGCATTGCATCAGTGCTGATGTCTTGCTCAGGTTTTTATCTCGCGAACTTGCCTTACACCTAATTTAGCTGGTGGGGTGGACATAATGTGCTCTAATATTTACCTTCGATGTCGGTAGTCTCAAACGCTGACATGTTCGGTCCGCATACGCCGCAGATCGACACCTAGCACCCTGCCGTATTGTGAAGGTTAACAGAAGCCGCGTTTCCGTGCGCTGACTCGCTTCGAGAGGGTCTCAAGGTTGGAGCTAAAGGCCGGTAGGTGGCCGACGCGCTTCGTCTCTGTAGAAACAGCTGCGGATTAAACGGTAGGTGTGCGGTGCGCGCACACACACGCGCGGACACACACGCACACACACAATCACGCACAACTGACTCCCCCTCCCCCCGTTAAGATTTCAAACAACAGAAAATGTAGCAGCAAACAAAAAAAGGATAGCTTGGAAATAGGTCATTTTTCCCATCACAGAAGCGACTGAGAAACGGTGCGGTGAGAGAACACATCGAGTCAGACCACCAACACATGTATGCTCTAAACATAGCCGCTCCGTACGTCGAGGGAATGATTGTGAAATATTTCTTGCTTTAACGTCTACCTGCAAGCCCGAAGAGACCCACCAGTTGTTTCGGATACAGTCGCGGATTACAAACCGGCGATCTTAAAAGCTCATGAGATACGACTATGAAAAAAGCGGGTACCTTTCTTGTGGATGTGCGACGTGTATCATTGCTTGGCTTAGATGCGATGTACGCATGAACTGACCTATCCAGGTGGTTTTCAGCATTGCAAATCTAAATGTTTCAGTTTTATCCGCAGCTGAATGCAGGTGTATTCTCAGCATTATTAGAATTGCTAAAGCCGCCGGGGGAAGCAAAAGAAAATATTTATGGATTTCATGATATTCTTTCCTAACCTTGCCTGGATTGCTCGGTATATCCTGACTAAAATACCTCAAAATGCACCACAGAAAGAGTTCGCGCAAATTTGTTTTCTTTTCCAGTGGATAAATGTACGTGAATTTTGATGGATGTTATTCGTGACAGATTGTTACTAATCCCGGGAACCAGAGCTACGGAACTATGATGAATCAAAACGTTTAAATGCTTTATCTTTGGATATACCAGTGAATAACCTTATGGGAGATTGGTATTTTGGTTCTTTTCGTGAAAATTTAGTGACACCGAATTTAAAAAGTGCCCTATTTTTATTTGCTGAGAGGCGCTACACTTCCAGAAATCCACCATTTGAGGACTGCTGAGTATAAATGGAAATGTGCGCTTAAAATCCTCTGAACGGCGATTGACTCCACGTCGAAACCGTCTACAAAAGGAAGACGTTTCCCCGCAGCCCACGGCACATCTGATATGTAATGATGAAAAAACCAAAGTTTTTCCATAGGAATCAGAAAAACCGCACTGGGCTGTGATTGGAAATCTAATCAGATATGCCTTGTTTTAGGTACACTGCGAAGAAAGGCTTAAAGAAGTTTTATCTTAGAGCAATAGAAAGTCAATGAACACAATTATTTTCTCGAGACATGAAAATCCTGATTATCTTTGAGGACGAAAATTACAGTTTTATACAGTCTCCTGATTAGTTTGAAGAATGGTCGAGATCCAAGGAAAAAATAGTGCAACCTTAAGGAAGGATCGTATGTGGCACCATGCGGGCATTCCCATGTATTATGTCCGATAATTTATTTGTTTATGAATTAATTTTGTTATTTATTGCTTGTATTAGGCTGCACTAGTATCAGTTCATATAAATGCGCATCATGAAATTAATTTAGACTTAATATCGCTTAAGGAAAATGTAAGCTTAAAACGAAGATTATATCCCATCGGCTTTTCCACCCCGACCAAAATGTCAGTTAAATGGTAATAGTGGGAGTTTAATACGTGTATATATATATATATATATATCCTTTTGAAATTTCTTGATTGCTAAAGTACTCTGACAGTCGAATCATTAATTTTACCGGAAAGGGAAGGAATCGTTAGGGCATATGAATTTTCTGCGGAGGTCGCTTGAAATGCGTTTATTAACGCGGTATTCAGTGGGATCCTGCTAAATTGTTGGTAAATCACGGATGGATTTCCTTCGCCGTTATCCAGGAAGGCTGTTGATGCGGTGCCTGTGGATTTCTCCTTATGACTGCTTGCTGCACACATCTTCAAAGATAACCAGTGAGTCCGACCGAACCCATTTATTATTTGTTTTTCATATCAATGACCGCACCTTACCTTCAGGTCTATAGTATTTTATTATAGTGTGGATGACAATTTTATATAAGAATATGTTGTTTTAATCAGCACTTTCTTCCCAGCTTCAGCATTTGCAGTAACGCATTTGAAAAACGTTTATTTAACAAAATAAATCGATATGCATGTACAATCTGATCTTTGTAAATTTATTATTAATAAATTCGTTTCAATCGAGCGGTTCCGTTACATGGATAACGGGGGTGAGGCAGTTATTGGCCAGTATAATGAGAAAATGGGATTAGTACAATACAGTTAAACTTCTGCAATATCGTAATTGATTTAAAATACCCGACGACAGTAAATGTAATATTAATGAGAGAACAAAAAAGTAATCATTCATAGTCCTTGGCGCATCAAGAGCAGCTGACACTGCCACAGATAATTATACACGTCTGAAACTTTGTCAGTCATGATTGGGTTATTTTTAAAACAGTTCGGTATTTATCATGCTATATCGCTTTAATGATATGTTGCAACAAGACAGAATCAAATCTGGCGAACGACATTGCTCTAAAAATGCCTTCCTAGACAGTAACGCACAAAGACTGCATAACAAAGGCTGGAATATGGAGGGAAGTGAGGAAACCTTAGCACTTGTTGAAAACTCAGGCAAACCGAAAGGTTATGAACAATGTCAGTGGACTGACGAGTGGGATTTCACTGAAGAGCTATGCTGAAATGCCTCTGTTATGGGTCCCAGAGGTGCTTCTGACTGTAGTCATACACACGCAATTTGTAGAGGGAAGATTCTGGAAAATTATGTCGACCTAACAGAATAAACCTGTAACTGCAGAAACCTTTCAGCTACCTGCCCATACATACAGTCAATGTTTTCAGCTGGTACTTTTTCACTTGTTACACTGGTTGCTTTCCTACGTTTCAGCACTATATTTTGAAGCTATTCATTTTAGTTTGTTACAGTTTTTATTTTTTACATTCTATCTATCTATCTATCTATCTATCTATCTATCTATCTATCTAAAATTATCTACCCAGTGATGTTGCAATGTTGTTGCAGTGTTACTATTTACAGTTTCCTTTTTGTGAAATATTTTTAAATCAAATTTTTACAATGTATATTTTTTATATCCATAGGCTGTATATTTTATAGCTGAAATTATTTGGTGTGATTCAGGGTCAGATCATAAGGAAAGGTGATGAGACCCCTTCTCCCCACCCCCTGGACATGCTGGTTCTGAAGTCATTTTTATATGATTCAAAGAGTGCTTGGTTCTCTATAAACACTTCTATAATTAGTGCAGAAAAACAAAGGCTGTATTGTGGCACATTTGGTCATCTAATCAGAGCAGGTAAGTGTTACTCATTCTTATGTGCTTTCATGTTCCCAGCAGGGATTAAATAACCCAGCTCTTGGGTCTCCTATGATTTGGCATCTGTACTGGTGATTGGTCATGTATAAGTTTCAATCATGTTTTATGGATAAGGCCCAAAGGGAGATGCTATCATTTATCTATCCATTTGCATTTTTATATTGTGTTCCAGCACATTATTCTGTTAAAGAAGAAGAAGAAAAACCTCTGTTGAACTATGCCATTCTTTATTCAGGGTGGAATAAGTGTTATCCTGATTAGGCAATAGGAGAAGTTACAAAATTGTAAAATGTAAACGACACGTTAGGTTCAGTTCAAAGGGGGAAAAATAGTTCATTGTTTGTATCATGCAATTACACATATGCCAACACACTGCCATACCAGAAATAGTTTACCTAAAATTTTCAGCACTGAGAAATTAAAGTTATTCCTTGAGCCAGGATATAGAGCTAGTAAGGGTTTGATTTAAAGGAAAATAAATTAAACAAACATATTGGCTTGACAAAGTAAGGGACACTAATGCATTGTCAGGAGAAGTCCAACAAATTATGATTGGAGTTAAATGCTAAAAATGCTAAATGAAATGTCAAAATCCTACATAAAAATTTGAAAACCTCTGTTTCATAATATTTAAAGAGGATTTTAAGGCAAAATAAAAAAAAGATAGAATCGTACTGCACATTCATATACAATGACAGAGCCTGGAAATTATTTAAGTGTTCCTTAAGTGAATGGTTTCTCTGACATGAAGTCTCAGAGATCCTGATTTTGTGTCTGTGGAATATTTTATTGTGTAGTATTTGCGTGTTGAGACTATGCACACCAGCTACTGTACTGGGCTGAACTGGAATTCTTCCCCAAGCCAATGAATGCTCGATTTATTGTCTGTGTCTTCTGTGTCCTTTAAAGTTCAGATGTTGCATGCAGCTTCAAGGATAACCAGTGAGGTCAGGTGCTACTTAGGTGCCGATTGAGCCATTGATAAGAAGTCACTTGAGTCACCTCCCCCACCATTTCCACTCCATAATTACCTTTCCGTAAAACTCAGCATATTTTACAACAGAGGTTAGGAGAATGCTATAGTGGTGGCCGCAAGTCGTTTAGGTCATCAGGGAAGTGAACGTATGAATGGAATGGTTCAAGTCTGAAAGAAGGCTTCCTTGTTCTGGCTGCATATTGCTCCGTAGAAATGCCATTTCATTTCACATGTGTGAAAATACAATAAAGTGACTTGACTTGACTTGAAGAAGCATCAGTTATTGGTCATTTAAAGTAGAGGCAAAATTCTTAAATTGCACTCTGTATTTTTATGCACTTTTCTTACACCATTCTACCACTGTTGCACTGTATGTTTTGTATTAGTTGTCCTTTATGTATCATTGCACTAGGGCTGCAGCTATTTATTACCTTTATAATGAAATGTTCTGTTGATTATTTCACAGTTAATTTGGTAATTGGATAAAATAAGTATTTTGTTCAAGTTTCAGAATAAATGAAAGAACTTATGCCAACCAGGTCTTTGAATACACAAACAGTGATTTTAATGTCATGAAAAACACAATTAGATTTAATTTGCAAATTCAGTCAAACAGAATATTTGTGCAATCCACTCTTGTTCAGTGTATAAACTGCTATACTGTATCTGTATATACTGCTAAGGTAAACATTTACGAAAAATTCAGAAGATAAAAAGTGAACACACAAATGGCACATGAGCATGTACAAAATGCTCATAAAGTCGTCCATACAAGACTGTGGTTTAAATTTTATTACATCTATTTAGTCACTTTTTCTAAAGAAAATTGGTTGTGGTCAGCTAAAGCCAGTAACGTTTATAGTAGTACTGATGCTGTTATGTTCTGCCTAACTAACCCTCCTGTCTCCTCTTTCATATGGCCTGATGCTTGTTGCCCTTCGCTAATCTTTGTATATAAATTCTTGTTTTTTTCGTCATCCCCAGTCCAGTCATTAATGTCACTCCTCTTGTCAGCTGGTGTCCTTCCTCTCATTTTGATTCTTCATGGACCTGTTTATTTCCAGTCTCTGTTTAGGTTTACTTCAATAAAACCCCTTTTGGTTTGTTAAAACTCCTGTCCTAGAGTCATTAGTCTCAAAAGTTGTGGCAGAATGACGGGACTCTCAAAAACTCCTGCCAGCCTATACTTCTGCTCTGGCTTCCATGCCTCCCTGCACCTGCCAGACTTGATACCCTGGGTTCCTTGGATCCTGGGACCAAAGGGTGTTACCAATGTCATGGGGACCACACCGCCTTCATGTGGAGGACTTCATCTCCCTCTTGAAGGCCTATCAAGAGTGGAGGAGTAATCCCATGGACTGGAGGATCTCCAAAGCTAAAGTTCTCTTTCAGTATGCAGGGGAGGTGTTGGTGAGACATGGATCCTAGGGAAGCAGAGATGGTTTGGTGCTTGCTGGCGGAAATGTGGGGAATAGTCAAACACAAGACTGCTCAGTCTGCCACCTCTTCACCACCTGATGCTGGTTAGCATGCCGCTTCTGCAGAGCCTGCTGTGGTTCCACTGTACACTGCTGCTCCAGAGGTCACTGTGGTCTTGCCACACACTGCTTCTCCAGAGCCCAACACTTCCTAGCAAGGTGAATTCATTCTCTTCGTCTGTCCCCCACCACTCACTTCATCTCAGCCCACTGGCTCCCCACAGCTCGCTTCAGCCCAGCTCGTTGGCAGGAGAACGAAGCCAACAGGCCTTCTGTGCCTGTTGCTGTCCTCTCATCTGACCCAGTATCTCTAGAGTCCACCCCTGGAGGGGCAACCACTCCGCTCAGTCATCAAAAGTCCACCCCAAAAGGGGCCACATTTGTTTATTTTGAGCCTTCAGAGTCATACCCAGGAAATGTCGAAGGTCTTTCCAAGCCTCCAAAATCTGACCCAGCAGGGACCGTCTGCTGCAGCTCCAGAACCCATCTTCGCTTCTGCTGTACCTTCAGAACGGTCATATTTGCCTCAGCTACGCTCCTGGAGGCCATGCTCAAGGCCCCTAGCCCAGAAAGTGCCTCACCACCTGTGCTTCAGGCTCCTGTCCCAGTGAGGGCTGGTCTGCCTCTGCTCCAGGCCCCTGGCCCAGGGAGGGCTGCTTCTCTTGTGCTCCAGGTGCTCAGCCCAGAGAAGAAGGTTTTACCTGTATCCCAGGCTCCTGGCCCAAGAAGGGCTACATTGCACATGCCTGGCCCCATGGCAGCCATACCATCTGAACTTGACCCAGGTCTCCTAGCTTCACCCTGTTTACCTCTAGCTGTCCTGGCTTCACCGTGCTCACTACCAGGTGTCCCAGTTGCACCTTGCCCACCTCCAGGTATCCCGCCTGCGTCTTGCCCACCTGCATGTGTCCCGGCCTCAATCTGCTCACTTCCTGGCGTCTCTGCCTCGCCCCACTTGCCTTCAGGTGTCTCAGCCTTGCCTCATCTCCTGATTTCCCCCCAGCACCCACCTTGCTACATCTGAAGTCCTGCCAGCACCTGCCATACTGCCTCCTGATGTACCACTGGTGCCGGACTCATCTCCTGTTACCACCCTGGCACTCACCTCATCTCCTGTCATTGCCCTGGTGGTCTCCTTGCAGCCTCCAGGTTCACCGCTCGAAGCCTTCTTTTCATTTAAATTCAGTTAAATTCAGTTTTATTTGTATAGCGCATTTTCACAACATGACATTGTCTCAAAGCGCTTTACAGCATCCCCGCCCAAAGACCCCAGTGAGCAAGCCAGAGGCAACAGTGGCAAAGAAAAACTCCCAAGAAGGAAGAAACCTTAGGAGAAATCAGACTCAGAGGGGGGACCCATCCTCCTGGGGCTGGAAGGGAAAGTCAATTGATCTTGCAGGTTGCTGCCAGACCAAAGCCTGACTCCCCAACTGCCGCCATTCCAACACTCGACTCCCCAGCCACTGCCAGACCAGGTTGGAGTGATCCCGAAGAGGTCCTTTTGGCAGACTTGCAGTGGAACCCTCCCTGACTGCTGTTTTCCTGATGTTGCCCACCAGGGTGTTGAGGCAAACTGACCCCTTGACATTCTCTGGTCTCGCTGATCTTCCAAAACCCTTAGGTCATATGGTCCAGACGGGTTCCACCTTGCTAATGAGTGGGGTCAGGAGGCTCCGTGTCCCCTGTTTGCCGCCTAGCTCCAGTCTGGAAGACTTTCTGGACATTCCCCATTCCCTCCGGTCCCACCTGATCCCCTGTCCCGGATCTCTTTTTGTGTCACCATTTGGCCTCGGCCCATGTCCTTTGTTTCTACCTCCCATGTCCCTGTAACTGTCCTGCTACCCTGTCACTCACTCACTCACTCACTCACTGTCTCCATTTTGCCCTGGCCTGTGTCCCCTATTGCTCCCTACAGTGTTTCCATCCTTCTCTCTGTTCCCCTTCTTGTCTGCTCTGTTATGGTATGGCATGTTCTGTGTGTCTCTTCTGCCCCTGGTCCCCGTTGACATCTGGTGTTTGTTCCTTGGATCCCTTGTCCTGTCCCGTGTTTGTGTGGCTTTGTTTGTTAGTCTCTCCTGCGGTCCTATTGGTCTGGTCCATGCCTGTTCCATGTCCCTTGTTGTACCGTTTGTCCTGTCCCAACCTGTCTTGTTAGTCTATCCCTCTGATCTTTTGTGATATCTGTCCTGTGTGACCAGCTAGTCCTGCTGTGCCCTGTCCTGTGTGGTGTCCTGTCTGTCTCAAGCCTCATTTCTCTGCTCTGTCATTTGGCCCCTTGGTCCCCTCCCTTGTTCGTCCTTCCTGTCTTGTCGCTCACATGGCCCTGATGAGCCAAGCCTGATACTTGTTGCCTCATTAGTCTTTCTATATAAGTGACTGTTTGTCTCATCATCCCCAGTCCCATCATTAAGTATACTTCTATGAACCTGTCTCCCTTCTCATTGTAGTCCTCTGGTTTTGGTCCTTTGTGGTTCTGTTTATTTCCAGTCTCTTTATATAGTTTTATTTCAATAAAATCTTTTGGTTTGTCAAAACGCCTGCCCTTGAGTCCTTCATCTCAAAAGTTGTAACAAAAAGTGCACATAAAATAATAATCAATCCTTTATTGTCCCTGTGGGGAAATACTTTTTATGCCTCCCTCAACTTGCTCTTTGTAGAGTAAGCTGTCCACAAAGGGCAGCCACCTGCTGAGATACCCAGGGAGTTGGGGGTTAAGGGCCTTGCTCAAGGACCTGTAGACTTGCTGAGGCTGGGTTTGGACTGGTGTGATTACAGGCACAAAGGCTTAGCCCACTGAGCCACGCACTACCCCAAAAAATATTGCTTAGACTAAAATCTTTAACGTTTCTGCAGTCCGCACGACAATACAGAATGTACAAAAATCACTGTTTTTTTACAATAAACACTGTCCCTGTTTTTAGTTGACACAGAAATCTGTTGGCGCTAGCCACGAGTATAATGAGCTAGCATAACAGTTAGGTCCCCCAGTTTATGGATGGACTGTATTCAGCAATATTTTAAGATATTCGTATTTTTATCATACCATTGCTAGTGGATGGAATGAGAATTTAGCTGAATAAGCCATTTGGAACCTTTTAGGAAATTTTAAAGTCAATAGACTTGGCAGCATTGTAACAAAAAATTAAGTTTTCTGTTATGAATATAATTACTGCTACCAGTTTCTCCAAGTGTTGCCAATTTAGCAAATTAGTCACTAGATTTAGTGACTTTTTACCTTCTGTAGCAACTGAAATTCTTATCTAGCAACTAACAACAAATTTGGATACTTACAAATTTAGCAACCTATATTCTCATTGTCGAGCAACAGCAAAAATCACTTTTCACCAATTTGTGAATGATGAAAAATCTGGCTTTCTTTAGCTGTTTCATAATGAAGCACTATGAAAAATCATGACGTGTGTGTGAAATACTTGGATGCAAATTTGACAGAACAAAAACATTCATATCAAACAATGCAAAACTGATTGAGAAAAGTTTGCATACTGAAAGAATTGTCAAGCTAACAACAAGCCCAGCAAAACTGACATTGAGATTATACTGGATTCATTCAATTCTATAAAGGTTTAAACTTATGATGACTATTTATTTAAAAAAAGAATGAAGGAAAAACAATATAAACACAAGCAACCAGAAATGCTGCAATAGCAATGCAATAGCTTAATGCCCCTAATTATCATATAAGCCAGACTGGTGCTGATTCTTTCAATTTGAATGTTTTCAGAATTGATTCTAACATTGAAATATTATTTTTTAACCTTTTAGATTAAATATTTATAGTATTATAGGAAGAAGAATATGAATAACTATTGGGCAGAAAGGGGAAGTTGTCAGGACACGGAACAATCGATCTACCGCCATGTCCCCCCAGTTCGGCAATTATTTCTAGTCAGGGTTGGACCAGCACTGAATATCAGTATCTGCAATACCTTCGTTGGATCGAATAAAAATCAAACCAAAAATCAGTGGTATAGCCCATCCTTACAGGGTGGTAAACCAAAAAAAAAAGAAACTGATCACGTGTAAAAACTCCTTACGTCCTACTGATTTATTGATGATTAATTTTTTTTAATACACGTAAAAGCTGCAGAAATCGAGTTTTATAAAAACATGACATGGAGGCAAATTTTGGGACTTGGTATGAAAGTCTTAGTAGAAATATATTTGTTAATTTCAGAATTATGTGGTTATTTCATGCAAAAAAAGTCAGACTGTGTTTAAAGGCCTTTAGTTCTATAATGTTACTCATGCTTATTAAAGTGATGACTGACCTATGTAGAATCAGCCGCTATAATTACATGGAAGTAGATGCTCAACAGATCAAACAGGTACCACGCAGCTTAGTCAACATCATTGGAGGACAGGCATTTCAACTTCCAAACATTTCAACTTTGGAAGTCAAATAATGTGAGTTCAACTTTACAATGTTTGCATTAGACAATATTTTATTTTAATCTCAAGTTGAAATGCTCCCAAATTTGATAATTTCTGTCATTTTCTACCACTCATCTCTTCCTTTGACTCTTTTGCTTATACTTCTGCACAACAACACGCTTCTCTCTTGGTGCTCCAGTTCATATCTGTGCACAACTGCAGTCTGTGCATAGTTCCATGTATCATAAAGTGAATAATCGAGGCAGAGAATTTGTAATCGTTAATAGTCCTACATTGCATATTGTTGTATTGCATATTGCACTAATGTTACCATGTCCAGGGGTGGGCAGCCAGGTGACCTTGGACCCCCAGATGTTTTTTTTCTCCCTACTTGGGAGTTTTTGGTTCCTCTCCTCTGTTATCTGGCTTTCTTTCTTTCTTTGTCTTTCCTTTTCACTGTTTTTGTATTATTCTCTCTTAATGATGCTGTAATGTATCACAACTCACCCATGTAAAGCGCCTTGGGGCAGTTCTGTTATGAAAGGGGCTATATAACAATACACTGAATTGAATTAAATTGAATTAATGGCAAACCACAGCACTGTCTCCTCCCGTTTTGGGGGGGGGGGGGGGGGGGGGGGGGGG
>JAODKF010000009.1:93590-118043 GCA_026779585.1 Mormyrus proboscirostris
ACTATGTTATACTATAAGAAACTCCCTAGCACAAGAATTTGTTGAACTTTTAGTGACACAATATAAATCCAGAAAGGAGATAAACAAAAGTGTAAAGAATTGTAAAGTATTTTTAATTGGAAGTGATACAAAAGTGAACGCATGGCTTTCCTCAAAGAACAGAAAACGTTACTGACATGGCATCAAGGCTTGTGTTTCATAGGTTATTTGAAAATGGCTGTGGGAGCTGATTGCTGTTGTCTAAGTTCATTAATGCAATTTCCTCTCACAGCACTACTGTGCAAATGCTTTCAAGCAAAAATAATGGTGATATCAATCAAGGGGCCTCTGATTTGGAGATACTGTTGTATCGTAACCACAGCATCCCCGACCCATTCAGTCTAACCCTTCCCCTGCTCAGTGCAGAAATGTATAATAGGCTTGTCATTGCAGAGAAATTCCGTTTTGGTGTATTGTAACTTTGTAATGTTTGTTTTAGCAAGATAAATAACAAGAATAATGGCAAGGCAGAGCCACGCCTCTTTGTTCTGGAGCAGAGGGTGGCCTCCTAGGACCCCAACAGCTTTTCAAAATAAACGGAAGTTTATGGTTGAAAATATTCAATAATTTAATTTCAAAGTTTTTCTGTATGAATGAACTACATTTATAATCATCTATTCATTTGCCTCCGTTCTTGTTTTGTTTCTTTTTAAATTACATACATTTTCTATGTCTTTTACGTGCTAAATAGTAGTTAAAAAATTAGGGGTTTTACAAATGAGCTGTAACATCCTGTGTTTTTCAGCTATGGAATGCAGAAAAAAACATGACTATGGTAACATAACTTTCACTAAAGTATACTGTTAGATAAGTGAACCAGTTACAATACTGTCTATGATGGCTTTTAGTAGACAAGGCTGTGGTTATTCCTTTATAAATAAGGCCAAATTTCTACAAGTTTTACTGTGTCAAAGAGTTGGGCTTCATGAATAAGGTTGCAACACTGGTGCTTAGGCATTCCTAAAATCTTCCATTTCACCTTCTTACATTGAAGTCTATTTCCTATTAGATCTGATCGTTACATGTCCTAATTCTTTATAGTTTTATGCCCTTGTGATAAGCTTAGACAACACCATTTGTGGGCTGTTTGGTCTTAGAATATCTGCATTTGAGTTGCCTTTTGTCTTATAACTAGTTTACTTGCGTTTTCCTCAACACCATCACAGATGGCTGTTTTTAAAGTGTATTATGTTTCACTGACATAACTCAGTTTGGTAAAGAAACTATGTTGTTTTTTATGTTTCTTGGAAGGTCATTTGTTATGCTACAAGTCCTTTTTTAAAAAATATACTTGAATTCCAATGCAGCATCCCATAATATCCCTGTTGAAATAAATGATAAATGTATGTGATTTTGAATTATCTTTAGTGAATATCAAGTCGGTTAGACAGATGAAATGTAGAACTGGTCAGTTTATAAGTAAGAAATCACACTGTGTTGCTATTTTAACAGTGTCCCATAAGTACAGAAGAAGTGGCATGATTTTAGACCCCATGGATGGAACTTGCTGTCCATCTCAGTCAACTGTGCAAACATGCAACCATGCTGTGCTCAGTAGGCACCAAGTATTCAACTCCACATGCACTGCCTGGCTGTGACCTACTATAGCACACTGTAGACTGTCAGTATCTAAACACTTGTACTCATACTTTGAAGCAGCTGCAAAGTAAACAATAAATAGTTCTTCACTTTTTCCTCTTCTTAAGTAATTCCCCATTTTGAGTAATGTGTTAGTTTATTTTTTTTTATTTCATTCAAAATGCAAATCAGTTGCTTCATTTATCATATTTTGGAAGACTGGGAATAATTACATCTCACAGAATGTTGTGAGTGATGCTGTGTGGAGTACCAACAACTGTGATGCGTAAGTGGCAGGGGTGCTTGGGTGTGATGCGATCAGAGCATCTCATTTCCATCTTGTCCCGGAGAAGTGGAAGCAGAGGAGATGACATTGTCAGTCGTGCTGAAGGCTTTTTTCTATGCTAGGATTAACTGGCACTCACATGCGATTGATGTATCCGAATCTTCAGTCAAGAGGAAGCATGGAGAGCTGGACATGAGCCAGATGGACATGAAGGTCTGAGGCACAGCAGCTTTTAAAACTTAGTATCACAGGAAGGTGTCTGAAAAACATGGACTTTTGCTTAGTGGACTGATGCCTCGATGAATTATTCATTTGTTTATTTAGAAAAGACAAGCTAATGCATGTGTGTAAATATCAGCAAAGGACACTCTCCTTTGGTGTATAGTTTTTGATTTGGAAATCTGGCTGTTCATTTGATCAATGTCGTTTTGCAGTGAAAAGTCATTGAAAGACCTATCACTTTCAGATACTAGTGATTTTGTGACTGAATCTGAGCGATGGTAAAAGGCTTGTTCTTTCAGCTGAAAGAGGAGCAGGCTTTATGATGATTACAAATATGTCCACACCAATATCATATTAATGACCCACATGGCGTATGTTGTCATATTCATGAGTACAGGCATGGCATTTAAATAATAATTTTTATACACTTCTATAATGGTGCTAGAATAACATCATATATTTATTCCATTGCATCCCTGCTTAAAAGCACAAATTTATTTATTTCCTTTTCAACCAGTGAAACCCTGCAGTTTTTTTTCTTTTCTTTTAGCATGTATTAGAGGAAACCAAGAGCCAGCAGCAGGTGGTGTTTGGAAATGCTGGTAAACCTGGACTTTCAACAGAAAAGATTTGAAGGCTTCTGTGGCTTCGTAAGACTGCATTTCCAAGTTCGAACCTGGAAACACTTACTTGAATGTTACTCGTGGGAAGTTCCATGTGGCTGTGTGACGCTGGATAGTCTGGGAAAAAGTACAACAGCCTGTAATCAAACAAGCAAAATCCCTGAGATGTGCACAAGCTGGCTTCTTATTCCATGCCAATGGGCATATTTAAAAAAAAAATCGTCTATTGCTAACAAGGGAGTGGCAGACACTTGGGCAGCATCGAAGTTATTCTAGATATTTGTTCATTTGTGTTTCTACGTTGTTGATAAATCATGAACCGCATGAGGCTTGTTTTAAGAAACTGTGAATCTGTTGATCCGTTGATTTTGACGGATCTGTTTACTAGTGTTTCACTTAAAGGCATAGAGGTGGGAGGCACTAAAGACAAGGTAGATTGTAAAGAGGCCGGTCCAAGACCATGGCCCTCTGGGTCCAACTATGCCACGCAGTTACTATTTTTACAGCTACTTTGGCAATTAATCGTCTGTGTGGAACACCTGTGAAAAAAAATCTGGTGTTCTCTGTATTTTTTTTTTTTTTAAAGTAAGACATTCAGGCTGAATGGCTGTAGGGGTGTAGCAGTCAGAAAAAGCTGTCTGTTTGCTGGTTTCTTCATATGCATTGGTGGTTGTGTGCATTTTAAATGAGAGGAAAATTGACTGTGACTTACCACAGATTTACTTTGATGTTTATGCCATGTTTCATTATATATTCAACCCTGAGCGTTGTGGTATAGAAGCGTGAAAGTATGTGATGTGAAAATGCAAATAAATGTGGTGGACAAAGCCAAATTGAACCTGACTCTGACCATATGATGCATCCTCTACCCATCAAATCATGTGTTCCCTTGTTATATATGTGGGGGCTTGACCCACTGGGATTCAACATGTGCACTTACAAATCACAAGCTGAGATAATCTTTTAAAAGATTATTAATTAATTATTGCATCTCCAAAGAACCACCACCGTTTAATTGCAGTTTCAAATGTAGGGTAATCAATGTAGAAAGTCATGGAGGAAACATTAGTAGTTAAAAATTGTTGCTTTGGATAAAATAATTAGCTAAACAGTATAAACAAATGTGAAAATGACTTGAAATGATTATTATTTCTTGTATGGCACAGATATGATCATCTTCTTTTGCCACTTACTCCAACCCTTACAAACTGGCCATACTCACATTTATTGAATACAACCATCTACTCATCCATCTTCCAGCTCCTTATCCTGGTCAGGGGTGTGTGGGGGGTGGGGGGAGGTGACAGGGTACAGACTATGAGCAATTTAGAGACAGCAGTTAACCAAACCACACAGCTGTGGATTGTGGGGGGAATCCAGGGGAAATCCGTGTGACACAAAGAGGACGTGCCAACTGGACACACCCTGTAGGTGACAGTGCTGCCCACTCCACTTATATCACATTCAGTTATATCACAAAGCAGCATAACAGCTGCAGTCTTTACATCGCGAAGGTGTCGACATCTTACTTTCGAAACTGGCTACAGTCCAGTCATATCTTTTCTTAAGATTTTATCTCCTACCTTCATGTAAGCAGTGGGGAAAAAAGATCACCAAATGAAGCAAGAATAACAATATGATATGCCTTCCTGGAGCATACGTTACGATGTGCAGAAAATATCCTATCTGTGTTTCATGAATTTCTCACATCGAGCGCTTGGATTCATCCTGCCTATGTACTGTATAGACACTGTAAAAGTGTGATTTATTACAAAATGAATGATTTACTATGAGGATATAACACAAATGGTTACATGTTGATGTACCAAGCTGAACCTCTCTTTCTGTGAAATTCCTCAGCTGGCCTGTATAGCAGAAACCCGAAGCTGCCCTAGTGGAAACCATTTGATCTACGCTAAATCAGTTGGCCAACACAATCATTCTTTCTCCATTTTAAATAAAATCCTCTTTGCTCCCCCTCAAGCATCTCTTCCATTGGTAGAGATGCATAGTTTTTGTGTTTGCTTAAATTATGGGGGATATTGTCTGCTATAATCTAACTTAACTCTGCCAGTGGCTTAGCCACTCACCCTTCCTGCGACTGTCCTGCGGTACCATCTCGGAACCCATGGGCACGTAAATACAAATAAACACATGCACCACTTTCTCAGTCGAGGAGATTATGAGGCCCTCTTGATTTAGCTGTGACTGCAACCAGGATTAGGGAGGATGCAATTATGGGACGAGTATAAAATGAACCTCCACTACAGGTTTACCGGATATTGAGCCAGAGTTTTTAATGTCATGGCTATTATTGTCTGTGACTGTCAGACACTGACCTAATTCTAGAGCTCAGTACTAGCTTAAGTACTAGCCCTAGTAAACTTCTGAAATTAACTGATTGATAATAGTTCTACTCAAGTGACAGGGCAGATAGAAATTACTTTATTTGAAGTGGTAGATATCTTTCTGTTGGACTACAGCTAAACCTGTCTCTGAGCAGAATTTACCACCACTGGTTCTCATAATGCAGTCTGTAGTCAGAGGATGGGTGCTGTGTATGCTCTAGTCCTTTCGGTCACGGTGACAGATTTCTCCATCTTTCTCTCCACCTTTCTCCACGTTCATCACGCTTTGCATGCAATCAAGGCATACCATTTCCATCTGAATTGCTTAGCTGCACAATTCATGAGAAGTAACACAAAAATTTGTTGTGACTGATTTCCCCCAATTTTTCAGTAAGGTAAAATCATTCTTTGGGTAAACATCACATATTGTGCACTGAAATTGACATATTACACTCAATCATTGACACTCTATATTAAAAATAACAGAATGAGACCATGACAGAACTTACATAGAACCATGTACTGTGGATGTTACTACATGTATAAATCTACTAATTGAGAACAAAATGAGAATTACTTGTCAGGCCATTGCGAACCTTCCTTCAGTGGAAGTGCATTTTCTAGGCTAAATAACTATGCAGTAGTGCTTGATATTGATGACCGATTAGTATGACGTAGAAAGTTCCAACTGGTTTGTTGACGTAGACCTCTGAAACACCCAAATACCCTAATTTTAGTAAGGGTCTTACTGTATATTTTTGTTTTTTATTCACACACTTTCCTAATTCATGCCATTGACCATCCTGTCACAAGAGTACCAATGCCGTGATGATAAAAACCATTTCACAAAGTAGGGAGATATGTGGCTTTCAGAATATGTGCAGATATTATTATATGCATAATCAAATACAGAATTAAACAGTTTGAGTAAGAAAAGTTTAACCTGCTGATTTCTCATTCATTTATCAAAATGCATTACCATTGCATCAGTGATTATAAAATACATACAGTCCAGCAAGGGGAGTATTTTTCATCTTAACTCATTGAGTCGACATTTATAGCTTCTCAGGCTCCCGAGTCTAATTAAACTGTTTACATGCCTTTGCTAATGAAGTTAGTTTATTCCTCTGTTTTGTTCAAGTAGGCCCAGGAGAATCAAACTCATTATCTATTATTTATTTACTTAGAAGACAGCCTTATTCAAGGCAATTTGCACAACTTTGAAATTCACCTCAGCACATCACATGGCTGCAGGTCCCCCATTTCCTTAAGCACAGCTTGACACCCCAGCATTGCTATTACAGCATGCAGGTCCCTCCTCCCATTATACAATAAATGTTATGTAGTAGATTTTCAGGAGAAAATTTACAGATGAATTTATGCACCAGTACACTTTGTAATTTTTGGACTGACGGGATTGTGTGCATCAGCAAGAGCAGAAATCATTCTTCTCTATTAATGGGAAGAAGCATGCTCACACAGTACCTTATTTTATACAAGCTAATTGAACAGTTGAGGTATAATATTAATACAAATGCTGTAGTGGAAGTTTGTCTGTAGGTCCTGACAAACCCCATTATTTTCGTTAAATGAACATGTGAATTATATCATTCCTTTACAACACTGAGCAACAGGACAGGAGCTGAAAATGATTCATCCCTGTCCTTTAGTGCGAGTTGTTATTAATGCATCTGATCACCGTACTCAATGGCATTAGGATACATTTGTGATCTTCAAACCACATTTGGATAACACGAGCCCTTTTATTTCTTTGTATTCTCACTGTGGAGGACATTTTGCCGATGGGAAAGAAATGTGCATCGCAGAGTGCAAAATGGAATGCAGATGACTTTTTAGGATGATAACATATCACTCTGGATGAACTCTGCTACCTTCCAATGGAATGAGTGGACCCTGGCCAGTGTGAGAAAATGTACTGTAGACCATTATGAATTTGTAAACCACGGCAGCCTTTTACAGACCCAGATACTCAAAGTTGCTTGAATTGTTGCTATTGATTTTTTATTAAAAACATGAGGAAAACACATATAGCCATGTAAGCCCTCATTGCTATTGCTCCTCTTGGCTCTAGATCCACTAGCACTAGTTTCCTGTTTTCTGAGAAGGCTGTGCCCAACTTTTCAGCTATGACCAGCTATGTTGATTCTTACGGTCCACTCTGAACATTATCTACAATTTGATTTAATTTATTCGTTTCCTCTTTTCTCTCACTCCAAAGTCCTTACATTGTAGTTGTAGTATCCACTTCCACATTTGGTGACTTAGCAGTATTCTCAATATTTATAACTCAAGTGTCTGCCAAATGCTTACCGGCTAGTGCAACACTGTAAATCTATTCTAATACGATTAAATATACTGTATTAGTACCCATGTCCAATGTAATGCAGAATCGCTTTTGTACAGTATACAGGTATGTGCAATTTGCAGTTGGAGAGAAAAGCACTATGCAAACTACAACACAATATGGTCTTAGTGAATAACAATACTTGCACGCAAAAACAGCTATCCAAGTGAACGATAGTGATGTCCGATACATCAATGAATCATTATTTTGAATCGGTTCTTTTCAGTGAATTGCTCAAAGCGTTTTTTAACATCCATGCATTGCATAAATTACAGTCTTAGATCTGAAGGAGTATAAAACGAGTATATTTAGCAGCTATGAGGACAGAAGATATTAAAAAGCTCTCCATACTAATGGTAAATTAATAAACATGAATAGACAACATGGTGATTTCATCTACTCTGCAAGTCCATCATCCTGAATAGCACCTGGGTGTTCAGGTGCTTGTGCATAGAGCTAGTGCCGCCATGGTATGCCATCAAAACTTTGCACAGTGTAAAATCACCCTTTTGTTTAGTGATAATATGAACTACTCTCAAAATTCTGTAGTGATAATAAACAAGAACAATTGTTCTAATGAATTGAAGCATTTTAGAAATCATAAAGGTAACTTCATTAAAATAATTTTTAAAATGATGTGTTTATTTAAAATACTGATATTGACACATCAATGTCATGAATTACGTTTACTAATTGCGGCAGCCATAAAATACATTATTAATCACTTTTTTATTGTTTAATTAATTTTGTTTGGTGTAAGTTACTAAGTTTTGGAGTCACATTTCCTTTTTCCCCATATGTGTATTTTAGTCTGCAGTTTTAGTGAATGCAAGGTTTTTCAGGAACACATTAGTCACACTGTTTTACCTGCCATATCATTCCTGTTATTATATTGTATGGATTAACAAAAAAGGTCCTGGTATAATGGAAGGGAAAGAAAGGCACTGACATGTGCCATATCATATTTACATCCTTTTAATGTATTGGGAATTTTTATTTTTTTTAAAAAAGTAATTTTTTTAAAAGAGATTAAATTAGAGAACATTTTATGAACTAATTGGCCTTAGTTTCTCCTGAATGGGTCTTTTCAGCATTCTTCCCTGAATCATTCTCAAACTAATAAAGATAATTTCGTACTGGGGATGGAGCGGCATACTTTTCAATGAGAAGTGGTAGATCTCATTCTCTCCACACTGCTAGTGTTTGCGGCTGCATAGGCTGCTATTTCTGGAAGATCCAAGACTTTTTTTTGCCTAATGCTGATTTATGGACGCTGCTCCGTGATGTCATGCTGTGTTTATTGAGTTTGTTGTGTCTTTTTAATGCACAGCTTGAATGCAGCGTTGACTGTATAAAACAGGACACTGGGGAATGTCAGAGTGGTTGTTGTCTCGGCTCTCAGGTAGAAATTTGTGGTACACAAATTAAAAATGACGGTATGGGCCATCAACATCAAATTTTGAAAAATTGATTTTAAAAATAGCCTATATGAAAAATAGTTCTTTGCTTTCCTCAAAATATTAATGCATGAGTAATGCAATTAAATTTAGCTAGTAAGCTTATAAATGCTATAAATGTATTCCATACAAGATGTAGCAATGACCTGTTTGTCTAATAATAAACCAGTTTCAGTAAAAAGGTGTGGGGTAGATTTACATAACATACTGATCTTGGCAAACATTTTGGATCACATTTAGCATTTTAAAGAAACAGATTTTAGAGGAAAGATATGCATGGAATTAAGATCTAATTCAACAGACTCATTTTAGGGTTTTCTCTATAAGTTTAGAATGAGAATAAATAGAGTCAAGACCTGTTAAGTATTAGTAGAAGGAGTTGTGGGTGAAAAGAAAGGTGAATGAGGTAAAGATCATGCAGTTCATTGGATGACCTCTGTGAATTTGCAAATAACCCACCCAAATTAGGGCTTTGCAGTCTGAATCAAAAGGAAACGGAATTAAACTCTTTCAGTTGTGAATTTGGATAAAGATCAGAGGTGAATGTGCATTTGTGTGACTGGCATCTGAACGATCAGGTTTCGATTTCCTTGCCTTCTGCTTATGAAAGGAATTTGAAAAATGAGATATACAGTGTCTGCAAAGGGCATCACTCCTAATGGGAAGAGCAACTCTGTCTCAAAGAAAGCAGAACGGAAGAAGGATAGTGAGGAGATATTAATGGCGGAAGAGCGAGAAGATGCAGATGTTTCCTCTGACAGCTAATAACTGCCAAGGCATGTTATGAACAGCTCCATCTTCTGATGAAAAATAATTACCATACTCATATAATCTGTTGTCTTTATGTCCAAGCTGCTGAAGAACATGTTCTTTTAGCTCATCTGTCACACCAGCACGCACATGCAGATGACAAGCTGAGCAAGTATGTAAGGGTTCTTTCCTTTTGGATTTTTTTTAAGGGTTTGAATGTGTTAACTTGACAGGTTTTACAGATTGCATTGGACAGTTAGCATTCACAGGATTTTTAGCTGCCATGCATTCTCTATTAGCAGTGCTGACCCGACATGATGGGAATTTGGATACTCTAAACAGAATTTTATTAATGAACTGACATGTTACATTTTCAAAATGTAAAATCCAGCATTCATAATTAGTTGCAGTCACTTACATATTTACAATGATATTTTAGTGTATTAATTAAAAATATGCGCTTTAACATAATTAAGTATCTTGATTTACACATTCATTAGGGCACCTGCAACCACAACAAGATTTGCTCGAAGCACTATGCAGCTGCTGCTGGCAGATGGCCAGGTTCATAACCAATTTTAGCTTTGCATTTTTGCATTGTGATCTCTTACATCAACACTCAGCGGTTACGGCTACAGGACTAGATTTCAGCAATAGTTCATTAGTCATTCTGACAACAGATGCTGTACTTTTTGGAAGCTGTTGTCACACAGAAGCTCCTTCATAAGGGTTATGAATGACAACAAAATGTCCAAATATGGATTTTACCCAACATATAAGCAGTCATGTGTTACTGTGATCAGATAAAATCCCATTGAATCTGGCCTGAATTGCATCTACAAGTTCTTAAAAAAATAAGCTGTCAGAGTCTTTTCATACCTAAACTCACTTATAAGAAGTGGTTGCAGCTTTTTTGCACACCACTGTTGTGCTCGCCTATTATTTTTGCACTTGCAGTCTTTTTGTTGGCTTTAACGAGTCATTCTCCTCTGACCTCTCTCATTAACAAAGGTGTCTTGGTCCACAGAACTGCCGCTGACTTCATATTTTTATTTTATTTATTACACCATTTTCTATAAAATCTAAATCCCAGGAGGGTGGCTGTATTTGAGTTGCTGGAACCACCACATTTGGCACCAACAGTCAAACCGCATTCAGAACCGCATATATCATGCATCTCAGCCATTGTAATGCTTTGCCAAACTGTACCTCTGGACCATGTCTGTATGCTGTATGTTTTCAGCTTCAGTCACATAATTTGCTGTTTGGAGGATCAGACTGTTTGCGTTACACGCAAGTGTTTGCAATAAACTAACCGATTAATGTATATATGCTTCATCATTCATTATGTCATATCTTGAGCTTTTGACTACAATTTCATTCAAAAGCCAAATTCATTATTATTCTTGTTGTTGTTACTGCTGCTATTTAGTCCACCCTTTAAAAAATAAGGATGAAGGAAATAAAACGCACATGGCAGAGCTACTTTAAATGCTGCTTCTTAAGCCTGGTTTTAGACAGAAGGAGCAGAAGGGCCAGTTCTAATGCACAGAGGAAAGGATTTCCAGTGTGTGGGAAGAAAGTGCAGCCAAAAAATTTGTGTAAGGGCCTTGTCCAGGATATAAAGGGCAAGGAATCAGCCTCTGAAAGTGTACAATACGGGAGCAGAAGAATAGCATGAGCAAATCACAAAGGCCATGTGGAGAATTTTCATTTAATGAAATAATCGCAGTTGTAACACAGAAAATAGGAAGCCAGTGTAGATGTTGAAGATGTTACTAAGTTCTGCTCTGGTGGATATGCTTTAGCATTTCAGTGATTATAATTAGTAAACAAGAGCATCCACACATCCAGAGTCATTCAAGGTCACTGCACTGGGCTGCATCTGCATTGTTTCTGGCAACGCTGTTCCTTTATTTATTGTTTCTTGTGACTTCTAACACTATGAGCTACATAAATCAGATTTTCCACACATCTTTCCTGGTTTTGGAAGTGAAAATCTTATCTGACAGCTTGAGTCACTGCTTCTCAATTCCCAGATTGTTGCACTGTGTGCATTTAGTTAATTGCACAGTGTGAGTTTGTGATGCGCTGTACATGAAATCTCTGTAAGGTAGTCATTGTGTTATAATTTCTACTTGCCACATTCAGGCACTGCGCATGTTATTCACCAGTGGAAGCTATGACTTGCTACAGGCCAATGCAGTGCTAAGACCTATTTCTATTTGGACCTCCCTTGCAGCACAGTGTGCAAAATAAGTTCTTACAAATGCTACATTGTTGCAGTTCTCTATATAACAGCTGTTAAATTTAATAATTGTTTTCATTTACCTAAGATGTGCACTACATGGGCAAAAGCATTGAGACACACCTCTTCATCACTGAATTCAGGTGTTTCATTCAGACCCTTTGCCTTACATGTATAAAATCAAGCACCTAGCCATGCAGTCAGATCTACAAACATTTTTAAAGAATGCATCGTTCTGAAGAGTTTAATGAATTCAAGCGTGGTACTGTCATAGGATGCCAGCTTTGCAATAAATCAGTTTGTGAAATTTCTTCCCTGAAAGATATTCCACAGTCAACTTTAAGTGGAATTATTGCAAAGTGGAAACGCATAGGAACAACAGAAACAACAGCCACAAAGAGACAGACCGCAAACAGTAACAGAGCGGGGTTGCTAAGTGCTGAGGTGCATGGTGTATAAAAGTCACCTATGTTCTGTCTCAGTAACTGCAGATTTCCTAACTTCCTCTGGAATTAACTATAGCATAAATACTATGCACTAGGAGCTTCATGAAATGGGCTTCCATGGTTGAGCAGCTGCATGCAAGCCTCACATCACCAAGCACAATGCCAAGCATCAGATGGAGTGGTGTAAAGCACGCTGCCACTGGACTCTGGAGCAGTAGAAAAGTGTTCTGTGGAGTGACAAATCATGATTCTTTGTCTGTAAGTCTGATGAATGAGTCTGATTTGGCAGATGCCAGGAGAATGTTTCCTGCCTGACTGCACTGTGCCAACTGTAAAGTTTGGTGGAGGAGGAATAATGGTATGGGGTTGGTTTTCAGGGGTTGGACTAGGCCCCTTAGTTCTAGAGAAGGGAACTCTATACTTCAGCCTACCAAGACATTTCTGGCAATTCTGTGCTTCCAGCTTTGTGGGAACAGTTTGGGGAAGGCCCTTTTCTGTTCCAGCATGACTGTGCCCCAGTGCATAAAGCAAGGTCCATAAATACATAGTTGGGTGAGTTTGCTGTGGAAAAACCTGGCTGGTCCACACAGAGCCCACTAGAATGGAGATTACAAGGCAGGCCTTCATGGCAAACATATGTGCTTGATCTCAGCAATGCTCTTCTGGATGAATAGGCAAAAATTCCCACAAACACAGTCTAAGATCTGCTGGAAAGCCTACCCAGAAGAGCAGCCAGGTGCCCCAGTACTTTTGTCCATACAGTGTATTTCCTGTGTTTTAATTATACCTTTATATAGCCTTGGCAACAAAGATTCGCAGTGATTTGTAATAAAGTAGAGAAAAAAAGGAACAGAGTAAAAAGGGGTCAAGCACAGTAGTGAAAGCATTGTAAACTCAGATCTAATATGCTGTGTGTGTTCTGAATATGGCAGGTAGCTGGGCTTGTGCTGTGCTGCTAAAGTTACAGATTGATCTCTATTTACACCTAAACAGAAATATAACACACTTGAGTTGATAGTTTTTCTGTTACAGGGTGTTTTATGATGTTTTACAACATAAGAGAACCATAAATTGTGCTTGGAAGAAAGGATGTTGTCTTTGTTTATGAAAATTTATATCAGCAGTGCAAACATTCAGTCCACTCTACATGAGGTATACACCATTTGAAACTATGTTAATGCAAAACGCATCAACATTGGTCATCATCATAAATAACTGTATTTTCAGCATTGGGAAACCAAAAATAAGTTTTTGAACATATCAAAACTTTTAAACCAAAACTTTATGGAGGTCAAAAAAGTGAATGGCACTCAATGTATTTTTTCAATGTGTTTTTATAGTGGAGAGACGTATTACTGATTTTTTAAATCTTATGGAACAAACGTAGAATTGAGAAATATGCTCTCTCATATATTTCTTCTTCTTCTTATCATTATTAATAATATTATTAGCACTAGACTTTTTTTTCTTCATCCCAAGACTCTATCTCTTCCTATAGTTTTTACACCTAAAAACTCAAATGCTCCACCCATTACTGAGAAATGTGCTTGTATTTCTCATTTTGATATTCCACCTGCATCCCTCTTTTTCATTCCTCTTTCCATCAAATGTTTCCCATAGACTTGTATCGGGAAATTTTTCAAACTGATCCCATTCAGCCAATGTTCAACATAAAGTCTCCAAACTTACCGAAGACAGTGTGCAGCTCAAAAGTTTCCAGCCACCTTTCTTCTCTTTAACCTTCCTTCAACCTTTCTTTTTTGTCCCTCTATTTTCCTGTATCCAGCAATCAGACATTTTCTTCTGGAAATACCCTTTCTAGATTTACTGGATACTGCCTATAAAAGCTTGTTTAATCTATAAAAGTCTTGTTTTAATGATTTTAGATTTGTCCATCCATACTCACATCATCTATCTGCTTATCACGGTCAGTGTTTTGGGCATGGTGGGAGGAGTTGGAGCACATCCTGGTATTTCCCAAGGCATACTGAGACATAATTCCAGTTTGTCACAGGGCTATTACACACACATACACACACACACACACACACACACAAAAAGTCAAGTACTATGGGAAATTTAGTGACACCAATTACTGAGGTGACAGCACTATCCATTGAGGCAACATGCCTGCCTATTTGATTTGTCATAAGTTTTGTATGTTTATGAGGTGACATCCATGTAGATTTTCTTGACGTAAAAAAAAAAAAAAACACCTGTAAGTATTTATGTGTGAAAACCACCTTGGTGAAATACATACAGTAGCAGCATATGTGCCTGTTTTCCGGCCTCCGGCATTGCCGGAGTGTGGAGGTCCCTGACCTCCTTAGATAACAGTATAACTAAACTGACTCATACTTAGTTATATAAAGGTTCCTCCAAATGGAATGCAAGTTGGAATGGAGCACTGAAAGTGGCAGAACATCACCACAAACCATCTGGTTCTGTGTGTGTTGCAGGCCTGCACATAATCAGGGCAATGTGATGAATCTCTGTCATGAATCTCAGCCTGGACTTTATGGACTGTGCGAGGGGGCATTGAGGGCTATATGATCTTAAGAAAAGGAAAAATGTTGGGTTTGTACAGGATTTGATATGTGACATAATGTTAGGATGAAAACAGCACCTCATACTGAGAAAAAAGGCTGCACAGCCCTGCAGTAATTCTGTCCATTAAGCTGCAATTTTGGCTTCATGACACATGTTTTAGCAATAGGGCCTTTCAGTTCTCTTCACAAACTAATATGAGCTGCTGTTTCCAAGCACACACCTGAAAAAAAATGAATAAAATTTGGGAGCCTTTAATTTTTAAGGCAACATCATTGTGTTTTAACCTGGCTAAATCTCAATATGTGTACTTGACCATACTTGTGTTCTCATGTACAGTACCTGTGTTTTGGCTTGTGAGAATGTTGAATTGCAATGGTTAACACCCACATATAGCATTTGAACAGAGTTTAAATAAATATGAATATTTTAAATGTAAACTTTATTTGTGAAAAAAACACAAGTAATCATACCAAGAATAATTACTCATTTAGACTGGACATTTCAAGTATATGTCATTTATTAACTACTATAATACAAATTACGGCTGGGGTAATCAGCTGGGCATACAGCATAGTGGAACAGCAAGTATACAAATACACATTTGTCTGAATCCAGTAATTCTCTGTCCACGTGTTCTTGCGAGATTGATCTTGGAAGGCAAGTTTGCAAGACTGATCTTGCCAAGACCACATGTACAGTCTGTGTGTTCTTGCTATTGAGATTCACCCACTGTTTTGCAATCATTTACATGTAGCCAGAAAATCGAATATAAACAAATATGTATATAAATGTATAAATACGGTACATTCAGAAAGTATTAAGCCCCATTTTCAAATTTAAGTTCATTTTCCCCTTCATTAACCTGGTAAACAAGATTTTAAAAGATTTTGCAAAATTATTAAAAATAAAAACTGAAATATCACATTGACATAATGTATGATGATACAACCTTTGTAGACCTGGATTTGGGGACTTTCTGCCATTATTCTCTGTAGATATTTTCATTTTGGATGGGGACTCTCAGTATACAGCTAGATTCAGGTCTTCAAATAGTCTGAGCTCCACAGTGCTTTCGAATAGGGAATCTTAGCATAGCTTTCCCTCCACCCTGACTTGTCTGCAGTCCCTACCTCTGACACCCCCGCAGTATGATGCTGCCACCATCATACTTCATCACTGGGATGGAATTATGTAGGTGATGAGTGAAGTCTGATTTCCTTCAGACATGACGCTTAGAATTGAACCTAAGCAGTTCAGTCCTGAGCCCCTTTCAGACATGAACTACCACCTTGAACTTTTCTAGACATCACTCAGAGGGAAAATCAGTTACTGTATACTGGGCAGTCCATATGCAGCAGGGGGAACTCTGAAGAATTCACTGGAGGGGAGGGGTAATGTTTCAATCATCTGAGAGGCATGAAAATGGCAGAATGCAAACATCTGATGGCAAGAAAGAAAGTTCATTTACACAAAGAAGACCCCAACGAACATGATTCGTTGGCGAGACAATGTGATTTGGAAACCTCTGTCACTAGTGCTGTGCTGTAAAACACACTGAATTCCGCTGAATACTTTGTGCATCATGTCCTGTCTCCTGTATGCTCTACCCAAGTGACAACTCTCATCTAAACCAACCAGGGTATTCCTAGTAGGTGTGAACGCATCTCACATGGACAATCTCCAGTTGTGAGCCCCATGTGTGTGAAAAAATGGCAGCTGTGGAAAAAGTCCCAGTCCTGAATCTCCAAACAATATCCTGAGTTTGGAGCAGAGCCTATCCTAGAGGCTATGGGTGCAAGATCAAGACCTCAAGACAGTCTTGTCTCTGAACTCTGCAGGCAATTCCTTTGACCTCATGGCTTGGTTATGTCTCTGATATACATTGTCACCCATGGGGCCATTATTGTTGTGTGTCTTTCCAAATCATATCCAATTAACAGAATTAAATGTAGGTGGACTACAAAATCATCTCAAGAATGATCAATAGAAATATGATTCACCTGAGCTAAATTTCAAGCATCAGCAAACGGTCTGAATACTTATATCAATGTGACATTTCAATTTTTTATTTATAATAAATTTGCAAAAAAAAGCTAGAATTCTGTTTTTGCTTTTTCATTGTGTTATTGAGTGTGATTAATGAGGGAACATGAATTTAAATGTTTTTATCATAAGGCTGCATAAGTGAAGGAGATTGAACACTTTCTGAATGAACTGTTTAGCTATATAAATATATCTTGACAAAAGGAAACAACAGCAGTGGAAGTGCGGTGGTAATAAATAACATCCATCAATTCCCCAGATTCAGCCTCTTCACAGTAATAAATGTTATGTTTCAGTTTAACCAGTCTGCACATGTCTGTACTTCACAGAAAATACATGAACCTGCATGCGTTCTTAAGCTTTTAGCTTAATAATTAATCTCTCAATGACATGGGACATGACAGAATACACAAAAGTATATGTTTTACAATTTTTTATAAACGTTTTACACTTTGCAGTGTTTGTGATGTGCACAGATGACAATGCAGTTGTATTAAACTGTATAGGACAGTATTAGCAATAAATTATACAATACTGTCCTACCAAGTGTTGTCTATGTTTTGAGAACAACATAATTTGTGTCTAAACTTCAGGTATTCATGTAAACTTAAGACACTGAAGACATTGCCTGAATATCACTTCTCATTAGGATGCATCTGACATGCCCAGCAATGGGAGCTGTCTTGGAGTGATTTATAGTCATTTGATAAAGCTTATGGGAAATTTTGTGAAATATAAATGGGGAGGAGATTCTAAGTTGGCTCACATGTGCAAGATACAAGAAACATATCATGCCACTGATGTGAAGCACTAGTGCATAAGCAAGAGTGAGTGAATGTGTGTTTGTGTGCGTGTTTCTAAGCTGTGCCTACAATTGATCGTGACACATTATTATTATTATTATTATTATTACTGATATTATTATTATTTTAAAGTATTACTCTGTTGGTCTATTAGGTATAGTGCATCAGCATTAGTTATATGTGATTAGGTGAAATCTCCATTTATGCTAGAATGTTCCACACATTCAATTTTAGGAGCATCTGTACATTATAGACACACATAACAAAGAACAGTACTACGCAATTCTTGTAAATACTTATTGACATGGAAATAGGTTTAGTACTGGGTTTTGTCTTAAAGTACAGCCATACTTTAAATAAAACCTAATTTGGTGCAAGAATCCACCCTCCACTTAAATCTTTTATTGATATTTTGACCCAGTTCTGAATGGATGGATACTACTCATATCAGGCATATGGGGATAATTAGACTGGACTTACATGACTGGAATTGAACAATTAAAAAAGACAGAACTTTACTTTAGCACATAAAAGCATATGTTAACAGCACGTTTGCTTGTTTCCTTCCCTGAAATCCCTTTCATAAGGTAATATTGCTATTTTTAGTTGTATTCTGTTATCCCATTATCCAAGTATTTGGATAAATATTAATAAATATGGATTTAGATGTACAAGGAATATGCATGAGTCAATTAAAATGTAGCAGGGAAAAATACTGAATTAATCTGTTTTGTTTAATAACATTAAGACTCAATTATAATGCATGCTTTGTGAATTTCAAATGTACTCTAATTGAAGGTGTCTGTATAAACATTTGTGCATTAGTAGTGAATCTGTTTCTCAGAATATATAAAAATACATAAAGTCAGGTATAGTGTTTACACAACCTTCACATTTCAGTGTAGTTTATGCCATTTAATCCTGGTCACCAGTACACAAGGATGTGATTAATTTTGGCTTCAGGCTGCTTTAATGAAAAAGATTTTTATAAATGTCCTTTTTTAAAGAAAATGAAATTGTATTGTTCTAATTCATTAATCATATCGGGTATACCTTAACATCCTAACATACTTTAAAAGCTTTAATATACATTAATAACAAACAATATATGATAAACATTATAATCGTATAATCACATAATGTTTGTTATTAACGTATATTAAAACTGGTATGTTAGGATGCTGAGGTTTACTTGCTGTTCAGCTATACTGCTGCTTATGAATGTTCTATGAATGCAGTATAAATGCATCATGAAGGTGCACTGAATGTTCTATTAATGCACAATGAATGCATTATAAAGGTGCAATTAAAGTAAAGCATTACCTTATATTGTTATAATGCTTGCACAGGTTTGAGCTTATCGAAGTACCACTGCATTCTATTTCACAAATAATACTCTGATGCAATTATTGCTTCACAATTACACAGAAGACAGCCATTTGAAACTCATTGATGGACATATATTTATATTTATGGACCTGCTTTTCGTGGCTTCGTTTGGTATTTGGCATTTTTTTTATACAAAATAGATGCTAACTTTTTCCTGAACTTCAGATTTACCGTCTTTTACAAGTGCTACACAAGCAACAGTGTTGCCTTCTCTGAGAGGGTTGGCATGGCAACCAAGGACAGGAAGTAATATAATGGCAGCTGGAAAATGGTTGCCAAAGAGACAAAGAGCAGAAACTTTCTGTGGCCTAGTAAAAGAGCCGCAGAGACAGCTGGGGAGTTGGGGAAGGAGGGCAGGTTACGTGTGTCTGTTAAACATTTAACAGGTCTAAGTTAGTGTTCCTTGATTCACATCCATATGCCTGTATTTCATAAGCATATGAAATTGCTCATTATAATGCATTTGCACAGGATTTATCAATAAATGGACTATAAAATGGAGAGAATTTTTTTAATCTACATTTTGAATATAGCTATTTGAAATTCTGGGAACTGAACTGTTCATTAATCTATCCATTCATCCATCCAACCATCCATCTTCTGCCCTGGTCAGGGTCATGGGTGAACTGTTTATTGTCTAAAAAAACATATGTCCAAACCAATTATTAATTAATGTAGTTAATTTTCCTGCATATTTACTTATAGTACACTCTTTAGCAAGAATATATCCCATTGCAAATATTATAGGATTGATGTTAGCTGGATGAGCAAATACCAAATATGTGGATTTTGTTTCTTGTTCATCAGCATGATAACACAAACTCCTTCCAGAAGGTGACCTGATTCCATTATGCATGTGATTAAAGGTGATTAAAAGGGTCTCTCTGTGGACCTCATGCTTCTGTCTTACATAATTTACCAGAGTTTATGCTGCACTTTTTGTTCGTCTCATCATGCACCCTTTTACCTGATAAAAAAAAACAATAAAGGTCATTAAATTGCAAAAACCTGTAAAAAGACAATCTTAATATTTTTGTTTACCTCTTTTCTATGAAAAAATCTCATAAGGGTGGATTTTGGGATTTGGTAAATGATTCTCTGTTCAAATATTGGGCTTTTATATTGTAATTGTATTGCATGGTATATCCAGCTGGCTGCTATCGATTCGCAAAGACAAAGACTGGCATATTGCTTACACTCTTGCTGTAGTCAGTCATCTTATCCTTAACTACAGGTATATTGTGGATGGGTCTTCTGTTTGCATAGATCAATCTGTAGTGCAGAGATTTTGCTGTCTGTAGTGCAGCTCCTGTCTGAGCCGATACCCCTATTCGTTAGATGGGGTGAAATCAATTTAATTCGATCAATATCTGAGTTACAATGCCTTATAAAGGTATTCACACCCTTGATCATTTTTTCCTAATTTTGATTTTGCAGTATTAACTAAAGTAAAAAAAACTGAAATCTGATTTTTGTAATTTTTGTAATATTTTGTACTTCTACACTACTGTATGCACCATGTCTGTGTATGTTGGAAAACATTCTTAAGAAACTGGGATTTGGGAAGTGTGCTGTTTGCATTTGTATTCTGTCTCTGCAAAGGAACTGCACTAGCAGACACAATTACTTTACTATTGGCCTCTGCTTGTGAACCATTAAAATAACTTCCATATTCTTTGAATATCATTAGTATTCATTTTTAAAAATTGGAAAAGGGTATAAAACAACATCGTTTTTGGATGTCTCAGTGGGCATTGCTGGTTCAATTATATTAAGCAGTGCAAGTTACATCAAACCACCCAGGCACTGCTCTTTCTTCAAAACCTTAACAGACAAGAAGGAGACTTATGAGCGAAGCAACAGAGAGGCTGGTCATCACTTTGGAGTAAAGGTCGAGGTCCCAGACTGAGAACATTTAGTCGCTTTTTGCAGCCATTTTTGGAGACAATTAAATAATATCACTACAGTATGTGTCGAACTGGGTACCAAGGACCATTTCCAAATTAGAAACGATTCTAAATTTTTGAGAACCGGGAATTCAATGACATTTGAATTATGGTTCCACTAATCGATTCCTACACATGCATTTTAATGAACCGTGTAACAGTTAATGCACAATAACTCTGCATGTGTACCTGAATTTGAATTTCACTATTACAAACTGAAAACACATGTACTCGTAGAACTACTATTTCGGCTTGGGTGGAATAATGGCACTGCGTCATATCTCTGTATGGCCGAGTGTAAAAATTAGATATTGCCTACTACTATAAATATTTTGGTTATATATGACCCAAACCATCGTATTTAATTAGAAAATACTTCACTAAGATGAAGATCCAGACATTAGTACGGAAATAACCTGCTGCTAAACCCAAAACCCAGTCCTTACGTACGAACGTATCAGCCAAATAGGCCTATGTAATATTATACATTTTTAAATAAATGTACGGCTGTGGAGAGAAAGAATATAATAATGCAGCCACTGTTTCATTTATTCAGCTTTATGACACTGACACGAATTAAAACAGTATTTTAAAACACTCTATTAAAACACTATTTCACTTTCCGCTTTAAAATAAAATATCACATTGTTATTTCTGTAAATTGTATGTTTATTACCAATTAAGCATTTATCAGTAATAAGGTTAAGATGGAAAACCGGTCTAAGGTTTGACTGTAGCATAGTAAGGAGAGAGACAAGTGGTAACGTGAATGCAACCATTTACTGTGATTAATTGGTGGTAAGACAAGAATTAACAGTATTTATAAATAATGAGCGATTTCTGAACACAGCGACCAACAAAATATTCAGAAGTGCACAAAGTCTGTGATATCCACTTGAACTATAAGATAACACATACGACTAAACAGAGGTGTAAAGTACTTGAGTAATTTTACTTGATTACTGTACTTAAGTATTATTTTTGGGGATTTTTACTTTAATTGAGTACAATTAAAAATGAATACTTTTACTTAATTACATTTTTAAAGAAAAAAAAGACTTTTTACTCCTTACAATTTTATTTACAGTCAAAAAGTAAATCATTTTAAAATACTCATTTTTGGAGATCACTTCATTCTATTTTCCCTTGCTAACAAACCAATTGAATTGTTCTGAATCCCAGTTTAATTAAAATGCTATTCATTGTGCTAATGAGATTTGTTTTCACATTCTATGAAATTAGTCAGACATGTTCATTGGTCCTTTGGAAGTGACGTCATGTTGCATCAATCACCACAATGCACGGCACCTTGACCAGGAAATTAGAGAAATTACAACATTCAATCAGTGGAAGAAAATGAAGAAAGAACATGATTCAGTAATGAACGCAATCCAAAATCAGCCAAAGGGTCAAGAGCACCCATGGCCGTACCTTAGCGAATTCTTAGTGAAATCAGCTTCTGCTTAAGTTAAATCACTTGTTTTACAAATTTGAGTAGCATGTTGCATATTTGCATTAGGTGTGCCTTGTCGTATAATTAAATGATTATATCTAAAAAGTTATAAAGCAGGATAAAACCTTGTATGTGGTTCATTCACTACATGTTTTTAGAGATTAAAAACGTAAACAACAATCTCTAGTTTTCATTCTTGCTTTTACTTTTACTTTTTTAATAGTCAAGTACAATTTTAATGCAGTAGTTTTTTACTTTTACTTGTGATTCTGGCTGAATACTTGTACTTTTAATTGAGTAAAATTTTCACTCATTACTTGTACTTTCACTTGAGTAACATTTTTCAGTACTTTTTACACCTCTGTGACTAAATCACAATCCAACAAAACCAGTCACAAAGGTGGAGCTACCAGTTGCTTCAGGACAGGGTCCAAACTTACACTTAAAACAGTGTCACCTTTTTGTGGCACCAATCATCTTCTTCCTGGCTCTTCCAAATTCCACAGGAGAATCTGTCAGCGACCCCTCTGAGAAGGGGAACCTGCCCCACTAAATCAAATATATGATGAAAGGTCGTAACAGAAAGGTGACTCTTTCTATGTAAATATGCCCTTACATATTGTTTCAGCTGTCAATTCGTCACATGTATGGCTAATCCAAAATTGGGGTTTTGTAAAATTGCTTATACAGTACCTGCGTTTCAAGTAACTGCGATTCAGTTATCTGCAGTTTACCGTGGTCTGAAAAAAAAAATCCAGAAACAGTTCATAAGTGTCAAACGTCACACCAGGCGAGTTCAGGTTGTAAGCCTGTGAGTACCCACAACAGGTTAAGATATTTTTTTTCTCATTATAGGTTACATACAATTACAATACCATATTTTTCCATTGTAAAGTGTGTAACAGTAGTATCTGTTTTTTCATTGTTCCTTCATCTTTTGAGGGGCATAAAAACATTTTTTTTCTTGTGAATAAGGCTAAAATTTCAGAATCCGTTTTATTCAAGAGTACAGTACTTTAATTTTAATGTACAGTGTACTTTTTCATTAGTGTATTTAATGGTGGTAATGTTTTACTTAGTGTAGGGGGACAGGGGGATTACTGTGCGAGCAGTTTTACAGGGGTGCAGGGGGTGAAACTGCACACCCTACCGATCGGATGAAAATGTTTAATAAAACAAAACTATATTACAAAGTTATATTTTAAAATGTAGCTTGTGATAATCATATAAATGCATAATAATAATTTATTGTAAATGTATTTACAATTGTTTTTCAGTTTTTTAAAACAAATTTTCTCTAGTTTTTTTCCTTGGTTGGGCTCTCTCATTCTGCATCCCCCAGGGGAAAACCCAGAATTGCCTATAGATACAAGGAAGGTCTAGCCTCATCATATAATTATGTCTGAAATTACAGTACAGGTCTGTTCTTCAGGATTCTTTATTATGATTTGAAATGTTTCTAGGCTTCCACAATTACATGCCAGTTTTTCATCCATTTATACTTGATCAGGCAAAGTACAAAAGTGTTTGAAAGGCTGTTTTTTTCTTTAAGAGCTTTTCATCTCAAAATTATGAATTACAGTATAGGATGATCATGATTTTTTATTTAATTTCATTTTGTTTTATTTTTTTTGAATAATTTTATGCAATCTGTGCTAAATTTCTTGCTGATGACATGATTTCAACCAGAATTCCGTGCTTTGGAAGCAGTAATTCATATGTATTTCGTTAATCGTGTTTTCTTGTTTTAATAATCATCACTTTATTAATCCCCATGGGGAAATTTTCTTTTAATGCCTCCCTCAACTTGCTCTTTGTAGAGTAAGTTACCCATGAAGGGCAGCCACCTGTTGGGGCGCCCAGGGAGCTGGGGGTTAAGGGCCTTGCTCAAGGACCCGCAGACATGC
>JAODKF010000009.1:118143-137946 GCA_026779585.1 Mormyrus proboscirostris
AAGAGGATGGTGCACTATGCCTGTATACATGAGAAAGAGGATGGTGCACTATGCCTGTATACATGAGAAAGAGGATGGTGCACTATGCCTGTATACATGAGAAAGAGGATGATGCATTATGCCTGCATACATGGGAAAGAGGATGGTGCACTATGCCTGTATACATGAGAAAGAGGAAGGGGTCTTATGGAAGATACTAAATTATTTTTTTGTTCACAGGATTTTTTATTTTGTTGTCATGCAGAATAGTGAATAATATTTCTTAGCTTATGCATTCCAGCATACCTAATAGCCAAATAACAGCACAGTAAGTTTCTCCTGGATTTCAGAGCCTGGCATACTGTATGCCCCCCCGTCCAGGGCACCCGTAGCTCCGGGCCGTATGCTGTATGCTGTCTGGGATGCGCTCCAGAAAACCCCTAACCCTGACCAAGATAAACAGTTCTTCTTATAAAACAAAAAAAAAAACATGTGATTAAAACTGGCAAAAAAGAAATAGATTCTACCTCAATGAGAGTGGCTATATAGATATATGGATAGATTAAGTATTGTGGTGTGTAACTCAGCGACTAAGGGATCTATTCCTGTGACCATATGGGTCTGAATCCCACATCTGGAAGACTAAGCATGTTACTATTGGGCCATTGATCATGACCCCTTAACGCAAAGTACTCCATGGCTGCTCTATGACTGGTCTATGACTGCTCTATGACTCAGTCATATGTTGCTTTGGAAATAGAATTTGCTTAATATTTCAAGGTTACATATTATAGCTACCAGTTCTGCATAAAGTGAGAAAAGTCATTCTTTTTTCATAGGGAGCAATGTGTTGTTCAGTGGGCTGAGTCATCTGAAGGTCACCAGTTTGCGCCTGGCCTCAGCAGAACAGTCACATCTGCGGGCCCTTGAGTGAGGCCCTTAACCCCCGGCTTCACTGGCGCTGCTGCAGGTGGCTGCTATGTGCTACCAAACTTGTTCTCACCTACATGTATGTCAGGGAGAGCAAGATGGCATACGCAAAGAGAAAATATCTCCACAAGGGACCAATAATGTGTCATTGTTGTTACGGGTAAAAGGCTACAATATAAGAAACTGGATTAATCTTGAAAATACAGCTGATGTGGGTAAATACTGATTTATCTAGTACAGGGTGGTGGTGAGTCTGGAGGCCATCCCAGCAAAGACAGGGCACATGCAGAATGGTGCCTAACAGCAAGTGGCCCACATCCCGGCAAAGACAGGGCACATGCAGAATGGTGCCTAACAGCAAGTGGCCCACATCCCGGCAAAGACAGGGCACATGCAGAATGGTGCCTAACAGCAAGTGGCCCACATCCCAGCAAAGACAGGGCACATGCAGAATGGTGCCTAACAGCAAGTGACCCACACAGACAGACACAAAGGGAAGGCGACCAAAGCACCAACTCTGGCGGTGTGACAGCTACCCACCTGAGCAGTGATAGGCTTTAAACAATTAGTTAGAGGACTTTGTCACATCACTCCAGGACATGGCTTCATACTGTCAGCTACCATCTGACTGCCAAATCCTTTGTTTATGTTACTTCATGGCTACTGAAGTTAGTGCAGTCAAGGATCACGATATATGATCAAGATATATGCAAAATACACAGGGAAAGTTATCAGAGAAAGTGGAAATATAATGTTAGAATGAGACTAAAGCACAAAGGAACATAACAAATGTGCTTGGAATGAAAAAAATAATAATCCTGCAGGCAGATATTTGGGGGGATGTAACGCAAAAACTGAATAGCTGGAAACATTTATTTGACATGGAACCCTGAAGATTTTTGACTGCCTGCAATTTCAAAAGTTCATTCAAAATGTATATTTATGTCTGGGGCATCAAAGCTGATTAAAATATAAATATTTTATATTCTAATATTTGAAAGAGCAAACTTTGTGCAAATGCTGTTGGAGTGCAGGCTCCTATAGCGCTGGTTCTGAGAAGGATGTGAACATTACAGACGGCAGTAATGTGCAGTGAACACTTATGACACTGCATGAGGATGCACTCCACAAGTTCTTGCACACTGTGCTGTGTCTTTTCCCATGTGTTACCTTTGGAAATCAGTTAAAAAAAATTTACGTCTTAATAACAGTTTCCTGTGATTAATCACATCAAATATTAAAACCTATGATCATAAATTAGATTGCCAAATTCATGTAGAATTAAAGAGATGAGGAAAAAAATAACAAATCTAACAAAAAAAAAAGATTATTGTGGCTTACATGCAATAAGATCGAAATATTTAAAAACATTTTATCTAATTTGTGTTATTTGATTTTTATTTACCTATACTTATCAGCCATAACATTAAAACCACTGACAGGTGAAGTGAATAACATTGATAAGCCCATTACAATAGCATACAATAGGTCAGGGAACTATCAGGGAGGAAGGCAAGCTGGTGGAGGCAGTGTGATGCTCTGGCAAATGTTCTGCTGGGAAACCTTGGGTCCTGGCCTTCATGTGGATGTTACTTTGACACACATCACCTACCTAAACATTGTTGCAGACAATGTACATCCCTTCATGGCAATGGTATTCTCCGATTTCAGCAAGATAACGTACCTTGCCACACTGCAGAAGTTGTTCAGGAATGGATTGAGGAACATGACAAAAGTTCAAGGCATTGTCTTGGCCTCCAGATTCCCTAGATCTCAATCCAATAGAGCATCTGTGTTAAGTTTTAGACAAACAAGTCCAATCCATGGAGGCCCCAGCTCACAAGGTACAGGACTTAAAGAATCTACTTCTAACGTCTTGGTGCCAGATACCACAGGACACCTTCAGAGCTCTTGTGGAGTCCAGATACCACAGGACACCTTCAGAGCTCAAGTGGAGTCCAGGCCTCGACGGGTCACAGCTGGTTTGGCACCATGAGGGGATCCCACACAATATTAGGCAGGTGGTTTTAATGTTATGGCTGGTCAGTGAATTTGGGAAAAATGGTATAAAAATCAGAACATTTTACCTAATTTTAATATACCGAAAACGGTAAGTTAATGTCAATTAAATCCCAAGTGTGTGAATGATCTAAAATCTAAAGACAAAGAAATGCACACAGACAACATGAACTCTGCTGCTGTTCCTCCCCTTTGAGAGGGATATTGGGAAAAGGGATAAAGAAAATCTGTTTCTATATTGTGGAAACACAAGTGAAGATCTCAATTGGAGTTTAATATCCAAGAGATACAGAGCATGCTCTGTAAGTTCTGCTTGTGTGAATGTGTGTGTGCGCACACATTTGGCTGCATGAAAAGTCTTATTTCTGGTCGGTATGGGTAATTTATGAATCCTGGCGAACTGGAGATGCTATGCGTATACGTGGTTGATGGAAGAGAACGTCAGCTGTAGATTATGTGTTTATGCCTTTAAAACTTTCACATCCTTTCTTCCAGTTTTCAATAAAAAAATGCTATTTAAGCATTAGTACTTGTGGAGCAGACAGTATACCCATTTTTAGCATTCAAGTTGCATTCACATGCATACAAACTTAAAAACAAACCAAATCCACTTAAAACAACAGCACATTTTACTTTCTTCCTGTTATAATTGTAATGTATATATTCTGGACCAATGTCAATGACCTATTAAAATATTACTCATTAAAACATTATACATGATTTATTGTGGCATTTGTAAGATTGATTTTTAGTATGTTGTGTGCACAGATTTTCTTAGTTCAGATTACAAAGTGATTGATGTACGGAATAACTATGTACATAACTATAAACTTCTTTGTGATCATTAAGTTCAATTTAGCTAAACAATTAACTTAATTCATTTTTTTGTCCTTTTTCAGGATTCATGGTTATACCAATTCACAGACGGGGACCACAATCCTATAAACTATGAATATTAAACAAGATGACATCCTACGTACAGGAGCAGATGATGAGAGGTCCTAGGTGGAACACACCCCTGAACAGCCCCTTGTTTGTGCTGTTGGTGCTTGCCCTTCAGCTGCTGGTGGTGGCGGGCCTGGCACGAGCCCAGACCTGTCCGTCAGTCTGTTCCTGCAGCAACCAGTTCAGCAAGGTCATTTGCACCCGCCGTGGACTGAAGGACGTTCCTGATGGAATTTCAACCAACACACGTTACCTGAACCTCCAGGAGAACCTCATCCAAGTCATCAGGGTGGACAGCTTTAATCACCTGCTGCACCTCGAGATCCTGCAGCTGAGCAAGAATCACATCCGCAGTATTGAGATTGGCGCTTTCAATGGATTGGCCAACCTGAACACACTGGAACTGTTTGACAACCGCTTAACTACTATTCCCAATGGGGCCTTTGAATACCTCTCCAAGTTGAAGGAGCTCTGGCTGAGAAATAATCCCATTGAGAGCATCCCCTCCTATGCCTTCAACCGGGTGCCTTCCCTGAGGAGATTAGACCTTGGTGAGTTGAAGCGCTTATCTTATATCTCTGAGAGGGCCTTTGAGGGCTTAAGCAACCTACGTTACTTGAACCTGGGCATGTGCAACCTGAAAGAGATCCCCAATCTTCTCCCCTTAGTGAGACTAGATGAGCTGGAGATGTCGGGTAATCAGCTCTCTGTCATTCAGCCTAGCTCTTTCAAAGGGCTGGTCCACCTGCAAAAACTGTGGATGATGCATGCCCAGATTCATACCATTGAGAGGAACTCATTTGATGATCTGCAATCACTGGTAGAGCTAAATCTGGCCCATAACAACCTCACTTTTCTGCCCTATGATCTTTTTACCCCCCTGCACCATCTGGAGAGGGTGCATTTGCACCACAACCCCTGGAACTGTAACTGTGATATCCTGTGGCTGAGCTGGTGGTTGAAAGAGATGGTGCCAGCTAATACCAGCTGTTGTGCCCGCTGCAGCTCACCCTCCAGCCACAAGGGTCGTTACATTGGGGAGCTGGACCCAAATTATTTTCATTGTTTTGCCCCCGTTATTGTGGAGCCTCCTACAGATGTAAATGTGACAGAAGGCATGGCCGCAGAGCTGAAATGCCGTACAAGTTCTTTGACTTCCATCAGCTGGATTACTCCAGATGGCTCCATCATAACACACAGAGCGTACAAAGAACGCATAGCAGTGCTTAATGATGGAACACTGAACTTTACCAATGTCACAGTGCAGGACACAGGTGCCTACACCTGCATGGTGAGCAATTCAGCAGGCAACACTACGGCGTCAGCCATGCTTAACGTGTCTTCACTAGAGAACAGTGGTTTTAGCTATTTCACAACGGTTACCGTAGAGACTACTGAGCTGTCTGACAGTGAAGAGAGGACTCCTGGGCGGCACAACCGGAGGCCCACCCCTTTCTCTAGTGGATGGAAGACCTCCACTGTACAGACACCCTTCTCCACCAAAAGCACGGAAAACGCCTATTCCGTTCCTGTCACAGATGGCTCTCTGTATGGGCTGGATGAGGTGATGAAGACGACCAAGATCATCATTGGTTGTTTTGTGGCCATCACTCTCATGGCTGCTGGTATGCTCGTCATCTTTTATAAAATGCGTAAACAGCACCACCAGCAGAGCCACCAATCTCCCACTCGGACCATTGAGATCATCAACGTAGATGATGACCTGACAGGGGGACCAGCTTTGGAGACCCAGCTGTCACTACCTCCTCTGGAGCATGACCACCTCAACCACTTCAATTCCTATAAGACTATGTACAACCATGCCTCTGCTCTCAAATCCTTGCACAGTTCTGGGCATGAACCTTTGCTAATCCGAACCACCTCAAAAGACAATGTACAAGAGACCCAAATTTGATTCTTTTCATGAAAGGAAACTTAAAATGGACATGCATAACTAGTTAGCTTGGCGTGAAGCAGTATGTGATGACAATAATTGCTTCAAGAACTGTGGTATATCTCCATTTCAAAAGTCTTTAAATAAAAAAGAAAGGGTATTTATTATATAAAAAAACATTGTAGTTAAATCAAGAAAATGATTTAACTAAATGCAAAATCTTTTTCAGCATTTATGTGTTTTTTTTTCACTGTGAGAAAGGACGGTTTAAGGATCAAATGGTTGCAAGCTCTGATCATTTCACACCACCGTGGTTCCTCTAACCTCAGACAGACATAGCAAATCATGTAAAATGCTATGGCTAAAAATATACCCCCTCAACCAGTCAATTGTCCTGGAGCTAGATACAAAGAAGATCACTACTAATCAGTACTATTTAGAATTTTAACATATGTAATAAACTATCTAGCAGTAGAAAATTGAGGGGAAGTTATTTTAAAACAAATAATATGGCAATACAATGGTGCTGAAAAAAATGAACAAAATAATTAAACATAATTATTACTAATAGAACAATTGAACCACAGCAACATAGCTTTTCGCGACTCATGGCATCCACATCATTTCATATCTAAATATGAGTGAGATCTGAATAAATTTATTTTATTTTAATTTATTAATTCATGTTCAGGGGGTTAAATAAGTACATTAAGAATAACCAATTTATTTTGCTCTTTAATCACCATGTTATGACTCATTTGGTGATGATGCTCATGTTTACAATGAATACTGCAGCAATTTTCTGTAGTGTGTCCATTCTTCCTGTATACCTACTGGTCACCAGTGGTGGGCAGGGTTCCATTAATCTGCTAACCGCTAATTAGTGAAGCTAACATTTTCATTAGCAGATTAACATTTCTGTTAACTTTGAAAACTGCTAGCAGACCAATTAGCTTCTGCTAAATTTAGTTCTGTTACCTGTAATTATGCTAACATTTTTTTTTTTGCAAGCCAAGGTTTAATGGTCAAAAACAATTGTAAACCCTAAAATCATATATATTTGTGTTGTGAACATACCTACAACAGTCTATCTGGCATGCCGTTGGCTGACTACATGCAAAGAAAACACATGATTGGTTGATAACAAGTCGGATATAAGGTACTCTAGGCTAGTTGTAAGTGACTGAAGATAAATTCCACTTAAACTGGGGTGCCCTGAACTAGTGGAGAACAGGGGACTGTATCACAAAGCTGGATTTTTTGCTTAGCTGGATAACTTGCTGAACAATTATATTAAAAAAAATCCAGTCCACACAAACACTGTTTTTAAAAACATCTCCATCCACATGAAAACGCTAAAAATGCACTGTCCATAGCAAACTCATGTAATGTGAACAGTGAACAGCAAAAACTGTTTACCCTGTCGACACATCAACACTGAAAATGGAATTTCTGAAAATCTTCACCCTGGACGGGGTTTGATAAAAACTCCATTTTCAGTGACCTAACATGTGATTCACATGTGGACAAAAGTCCAAAATGCATAGACAAAGCTACGTTTTAAAAAATACCCATGTATGTGTGAACAAGGACCTTAACCTTTGTTCACTTACCAGCGGAAACTCCTACTTCATGATACAGGCCCTCAGTTGTTTTTTTTGGCTTCTGATTGATGGGGCTATAGATCAATAAAGAGCTGAGACCCTCCTTTCTAGTTCTGGGTACACGGTGCCATGTTTGTAATCCTGAAGCTGTGTCACTGAGGGAAAAATGTCAGCATGGGCCAGCTGTGAAATAGGGCTCCAACACATAACACTTCTATCTCACAAATGGAACATTATAGAAAGAACATTTCAATGCTGATTTATTCCAGAGACCCTACAGAATACAACATTATCCATTGGGTAAGTCCTAAACACCCTGTTAATCACTCTAGTCTGGCAGTTGTGAATTCAGTGTTAAACAGGTTAAAATTTTAGTTCTCTAGGCATGTTTTTAAGGGCTTCAGAGCCAAGAACTAAACCAAAGCTAAATTCATATGGTAAAAGTTAGTAGTTAGCGGTTGTCTTTAGCTAGCATTCATTTTAGTGGTTTATCAGTTTAGCATTATTGAATTAAACTTTGGAGTTAGCGGATTAGCAGATATAAGAAGCTAACTTTCCGGTTAGCTGTGCCCCCCACTGCTGGTCTCATTAACATCACATATAGCTTTGCAGGTACATTACTCATTTACACCTCCACTAACGGTGGCAGGTGACACCAGACAAAAAACAAAATGCAGAACTTGAATGCTGAGGAATATATTTCAATCAGTAGTTTCCAAATATTTGCCTTTGGTAACTACGCACAATGATACTTATGTTATTGAGTATACTTTTTTATTATTATTGCGCGATATAGCCACAGCTTAAGGTAAAAATTGCCCTTTATGGATTAAATCTTTTTTTAAAAAATGGAACATTTTTAAATGTTTAAATGTGATTTGATCCTTCCATTTAATTTACATCAAAAAACTTATTTCTTCTAGAAAAATATTGAATCTGTGTTTTATTAATATTGTTATCACCAAGAAACATTTAACAGGACATCCATGTTATATTTCAGTGTTGCTCTTCTGTGTAACGTCCATCCTCATTGAAGGTAGCATTAAAAGAGTACTCTTTACATACACACGTTGTACATCAAGTCCCTGGAAGTGTTTATACCCTTATACACATAGAATTCATGTACATCATTGCCAGTTTTATTTGTGTGCACTGTAAAGAGTATGAGTGGGATGTTTGTCTCAGATCTCTTAAAATCTTGAATTGAAGTATTACCCCTTTGACTTTTGAGTTTGGTTTCGGGATTTTCAGGTTGGCTTCTAGTGCTGAAATTTTGTTGTATTTGGTCAGATTATGTAAAAAAAGATAAACTATACAGGCCAGTTAGGGGTTCTTTCTTATTTCTAAGAGGGAATGCTGTTCTAGTGGTATATTTATATAAAAGATTTTGAAAATAAAATAGTAAAAAATAGCCAATTCATTGAAGATTTTCATTGAGGTTGGTGAAGTTAGAGAAACCAGAATGAACTTCACACAGACAATGTGAAAAATGACAAGAAATAAACATCACTGTCTTTTACATCACTTGTTTATTATTGATGAGAAGTGGTAGAATAGCTACCCTCCAGTACCAACAGATTTGTTTTTAAGTAGCTTAACATATGCTTTGCAGAAATTACTCATTGTTTGCATTTGTATGCTTGATTTGAGTTTCTCCTTGTGGGGATCGAAAAGGTAGTCCCCAAAACATTGTGGGGACATTTGGTCATATATACTTGACCACTTATGCATACACACACACTCATAAACACTAATACAAATACTATTTTAAGGTGGCTTAACAGAAATGACTCACATTATTTGCATTTGGTATGTTTAATTTGTTTACACCATTAATCACCAAAACAGTACCAATCATGGTACTAACTACGACTAAATTTTCAAAGCAATGATTTGAACTGTGCTATGCATCAATAGCTAAACATACCATCTCATTGGTTAATTGAAAATGCTGTTTCTTTAGAGTACTATCCTGAAATCTCAGTTGATGATAAAAGGAATTCCATTATTGCAAAGCAAAGAGTGAAAGACTGTGTTCCTGTCAAATGAAAGAAAGTGCACTCACACACAAAGACATGATTGTATTCATATCTTTTTGGAGACCATCCATCCCTTTCTATTGGAAAAACCTTAATCCCAGCAATAACCTGACCACTACCCAGTCATAGTCTTCACAACAGGTAAACAAACAAAATATGGGACTTTGGCATTTTTAGGTTTTTGATTGCAGTCAGAGATTTTTATAAAGTTTCTCCTTGTGGGGTCTGTAAAGGTGGTCCCCACAACACCAAAATAATAGTTTTTTTTATCAATTTGTGGGGATATTTGTTCCTCACAGTGTAAGATATTCCTGGACCACAAAAACACATTAACACCCCCTTACACACACTCACAAACACTCACATAAATTCACACACCAACACACACACGTTGGTCTTCCTATCTAAATGGGGACCATCCATTCATTTCTATGGAAAAAAACCCTGATCCCAGTCACGACACCCTTAACCCCTACCTATCACTAACCTTAACCATAAGTGACCAACCCAAATACAAGACTTCTGGCATTTTTACTTTTTTGATTGCATCCACAGATTTTTATTAAACTGAGGTTATCCAAATGAAAAAGATGTCCCCAAAAGTAGGGGAATTTACTACACTTTGGAGACAATTTGGTCCTCAAATGTGGTCCCCACACACACACACACACACACTTGCCTTCTTCAGAAACTGAAATTGTATTACATCAGCATATTTGTATAGATAATCTATTTCTGTAATGCTGCTCCGGAATCTTGTTGAACCTTTACAGTAGAAATGAACTCTTTTTCATATCGAAGTGCCCGTTGACACACCCAAAGCAAATAAATATTGGTTAATCAGTTAGATTACATGCATTTTTGTTAGGAATCCCGAAGCCAAAGGGGGCAGACAGCACACCTACCCCATGCTATACGTGTGTCTGAGTAATTCAAAAACACATTAGGTACCAAATGCTTAAATCTGTATTTAAAAATAACCACCAATAAAAATAGATTGATATGTTACATAACAGGGTTTAAACTATTGAGAAAGGTTAAAGTGTTCAGTTGTGCTTTATTTTCATTTATTACATGAAAATTACATTTATTTAATAAGTGCCTCTATGCTTAGTACTTATGTTATACACATATAAGACTGGCTAGTAAAAGGTTTTTCATAATGCTCAAACAGCCATATGATATCCTATGAATCTGGCAGGTGTCACTTTTTTAACTGTTTTATATTTTCAAGCAGTGATTGATCAAAGCTTTACCCACCTACAGTAATGCATAACAGATGAGTGTACATAATAAACAAACATCTTAGGGACAGACTTAGGAGTACACTGGTGTTAAATAAGCTATACATTTTAAATCTATTTTGTTACTTTATACCTCCACTTCCCAGCAGAGGAGAAGTGGAATACAGTTCCCTGTAGAAATTCAATTGAAACAGAGCTGACCTTGAAATCTATTTCTTAGCACTGGGTGTTTTTTACGTCACCCCTGCTTTTACCCATATCTGCGTTGTGAGTAGAGTTGATGCTAGACTGTTAAAGGAAGTGTTCTGGGTTTAAAAACAAACAAGACCCACTTCAAATGCAACCGTAATCGTGTATTCCATGCAGCAACCCCAAACAGTGCCCCGATTCTGGTGAGTACTTTTCAAGCAGCTCAACAGATTTTTTTCCAAACGTTTTAATATCATTCCTAGGTTAATGATTGCTGCTGATGGACAGATTAAGGCATGAAACTACTTAATGTCTCAGTAATGTAACAATAAGGTGTTTACACAGTATTGTGAAGTTTTCAACATAATCATTTAACATGTTTTTTCATCTTCTGTACCCACTTGTCGTATTCAAGGTCAAGGAGGTCTGGACCGTATCCATTACAGAACACACTCACACACCATCCACACCTATGACTCCAATTAACCTCAGTGTGATTTCAGACTATGGGGTGGGGGGGGGGAACTGGAGTACTCAGAGGAAACCCCATGACAACACAGAGAGAACATGCAAACTCCACACACGTGGAGCCGTGATGAAGACTCAACCCTGGTCCCAGAGGTGTGAGGCAACAGTACTAACCACTGTGCAACCCAGCATATTTCTTTACACAATATTGATTTTCAAGCAATTGGATTTGTCATTGAATGAAGAGTTTTCATTATTTATACTTGGATGGTGCATTACCTTGATGAAGATCTAAACTGTATGATTATATTTCATTCATACAGGAGACATTGTCTGTCTCAGCCCTACATAATTCTAGCAACAACTATAATTATCAATCCATGTATGTCAGTAGTTTCTAAACTGAACACATTCAGTAATTAAATCTGTATTTTTAACAGAAGTGTATTCACATGCGATCTACACTGTATGTTATGCAGGATGTCATGTAATTAAATCAATAGGTTTTACCTCTGCTTTTTCTGAGCCTAAAAGCAGACGACTGTGTATAATAGTCAAAAGTTGCTTTTCGTTTGTTTTCAATAATTTCTCTGACATACAGCAAAAGGGGTCTCAGCTTGTATTTTTCCTTATTTAATGACGCATTCCTATGCCCACGCCTGACAGTGAGAGCTCCAGTGGTGGGTGGCAGCTGAATGAAGGAAAAACACTTTCCGGGACGTCCCTGTTATTCCGGTGAGAAACTGCATTTCACAGTAGAACATCAGCATCTGCTCCCCCATATCCATCAAACTTCTATAAAGCACTTACATATAAGCTTATGGTGCCACAACCCTATATCTACGCCCCTCTTACTTTCACATTTGCTAACTCTTTGAGGCATAGCAAAGTATGCATGATTCACTGGTTTTGTTCCCCTACTATATCCCTGGTAAAAAAATGTCCATGTTACCATGTTTAAGACTTTGCATATTCCTCCGAGACACAGAAAGCTCTCATTAATCGACCTGTCGGATAGGACCTTGGAACTGTCACAGCTCCCTTTTGACTTGCAAAACATTTCTGCATCTAGGAAACATATCCAAACTTATATTAACACATTTTCTTGATGAATTTTGGTTGTTCTAACACCCTACTGAATGCCCTTCAGCATATTCAGAATGTATCTAAGAGTTTATAATGATCAAGGAGAGTGTACTGTGCTACACCAGTCAGACCGCCTGAGAAGAATTAATCTGACTTCAAGCACTGCTTTTGGCTTATATCAGGCCACATGATTATCAAATAATATCCCCAGCCATGTTAATCAAGCACAAATTATAAGCACCTGTTTTCAAGCATATCCTACAACATATAGCTTTAGCAGATCTTACTGGTAGTGCTGAGTTCAGAAACAGGCCAGAGGTCTGTATGCTTCTGCAAGCTGTCCAATAGCCACTATGCACTATCCAGACATGGCTGAAGGTGGGGTGTGTCAATCTCAAACAAGTCTTACTGCTTCAGGGATTGCTTCAATATCACTTTTTAGTTATCATGCTGTAGTCAGTCAGTGCTCAGCATCTTGCCTGCTCAGAGCTCTGTTTGCAAGCCCCTAGATTAGTCAAACCAGGTATGTGCTTGGAAAGCCTGTAGCAGATCCCTATAGTGTAAACGAAAGACTGTCTCCATATTTCATTACCTGTCATCTTTACATGCATTATACACACACATACATATTTAAATTGCATTTGACTGCCTGTGTAGACATGGTAAAAAGATGAATCAACAGATGATCACTCTTAAAGCCGGGGGGGGGGGGGCTTCTACTTTGCACCAGCGAGGCAAAGTGGTTTTGCTCATTTTCATGTCATGTATGCACGTTGTTAAAATAGCAAATGATTTTGTGCCTGCTTTCCTGGTATTTTTTAAACGAGGTTTGGCCATGCAGGCACATTATTGGCACGTTGGTGTTTTAAGGCAGCAAAATGACACTGACCAAGAAAATCATGTCTAAAGTCAGTGATGCATCGTTAAACGATATTTAAGAGGCACGTTTTAGAAACCTGCAGGTGCTTAACGATCGTTATGGACATAGGTACACACTTGAGGTGCATTACTGTAATGGTTTTCTATTTTATTTTATTTCATTTATATACGTTCCATTATAGATTACATCTGGTCCTTTAACATAATCATATTGTTTAATGAAATACTAAAAGAAAAATTATAAATATTAAGTAAAAAACAAATTCTATCATTAATAAAAAATTCATTATCAGAATTAAGAATGTACTGTAATTGAAAGTACACTTGGATTGCTGAAAATGTGTTTCAGATATTTAGATAAGTCAGGTGGAACACTACAATACAACCCCCAGAAGGTCGCAGCACTCTTTGGGCGCTTTTCCACCGCACAAGGTACGGTACTTTCGCTTTTCCGTTGACTTCCGGTCAAGTACCAGTACCGAAAGTGTCAAACCAGCTGGGCTACTTCGGCAAATATATTTTCTGTCGATTGGTTATGCAAATAGCCTACCGCTGAAACACGAAATACAACCGCAATCTTTTACAACATGCAGCAAACAGCGAGAAACGAAATAAAAAGCAGTAGAAACAAATATATAAAAATGTAAAATGTAAGGATGGACAAACGAGGAAATGCAGCCTTTAATCGCCATATGGTCGGATGAACAGATCCAGTGAGATTTGGATGGTATTACTTGAAATAAAAAACTATTTGCCATAATAGCAAGCTGCTTCGAAGAAATGGGGCTCACGCGAAACACCGAACAATCGCAAAAAGCTAGTTGACTGAGCTTCTAATTATAAGAATCAACAACACCAGTCTCAGCACGTCTTCTATGTTTGAATTCAGCAAAATAACAGCTGTTAATACCGCGCCACGCTTTGTGATGATGTCAGTCAGGGGTGGTCACTGATGATGCCATTTGACGCAGGTACCAGTTTTTACGCCAGTGGAAAACTGACACTTTATGAAAGTACGGTACCTGGTGCGGTGGCATGTTGTATGTTGCGTAACATTACCATGCGTGATGGATGTCTGTTGGACATAAATGTGGACATATAAGAGGACTATAAGAGGTGTGATGCTGAACTGCATGTGCCGATGCCAGCAGCAGCACAGGCAAGGAGGGAACAGCTGGTAGAAGAGCTGTCAGGGTCGGTGCCCGTCCATTCCTGTCCTATGTGTTCAGTCCTTGTTCGGCCAGCAGGTGCTGCCGGCCATCCTGTTCTCTATGTCTTCATACCAGCCCCTAGTACAAAGGCTGTAACCCTGCATTCATGGGTTTGAGGTCTGTCTTATCTGTTTACTGGTTTTCTATATTTCTAGTGTTTTAGTTTCATTTCCTTGTTTTAGTTTGTACTATTTGTCCATTTTAATTCCGTTCTGCTTCTGAGTGCTAGCTCACAGCTATGTGTCAAACTTCCTAGGGTTTATTTCCCATCGTGTAATGTTCCCCAGTTTCTGTGCATGCTAATTGCTAGTTAAGTTAATTGGTTAATTGTCTTGATGATTCACACCTGCCTTTTGTTAGTCCTCGTTGTTTGTGTATTTATGTGCCTGCTCTGAAGTGCTCTGGTGGCTCTGAGGCTAGGGATCTGTGCCAGCAACCGGCAGGGAACACAGCCAGCCTATTGTCTGCCAACCGGCAGGTTGCTGGTTCAAATCCTGTAAATGCCTGGAGGCTCTGTTGGGCCCTTGAGCAAGGCCCATAACCTGCAATTGCTTCAATCTAGGTATGATGTTTATCTACATCCAACCCTATAAGGAGGTCCTCCATCTTACAAGGAAAAAGCTGATGGTTGGTGGCAGGATTGGTACTCTGACTACCAGGAAAAAAACTGACACTGGTCCATTTGGACTAGTGTGGTGCTGAGGTATCACCTGCCACATGGCTGCACTCAGGTTCTCATCCCGAGGTGGTTTGTCATGTGGTGATCAGTTCATGCTCCATACCTCTGTCTTTCTCCTGCTCCTCGCTCTACCATTGTGAAAGTTAGTTCTTAGTTGTACATAACAGTATTTTCCCCTGTTTGTATCCTGACCTCTCATGGTCCTTTTTGTTTTATAGTTTTACCATGTGTGTCCAGTTTCTTTAATAAACCTGTCTCGGAACCGCAAGTGGATCACTCTCTCTTTTATCTGCTTGCACAATGCACCGGGTACAATTGCCTTTTATTTTAACACTTTAAAACGCCTCAAAAGCTGTAGGTTTTGTTTTCTTTGAACAAAGTTATTTTTGCAGACCCAAAATTAAAAGTAAAAAAACACAGAAGCATAATTAAGTCCTGTTTGCAGCCGGTGTGCTCATTCAGCAGTGAGCTGATACCTCATCCCACACCTAGCAAAATGGATTTGGACATGGCAATAAAAGTTAGTGCCGCTTTGCACATTATGCTTTGCGTTAGATCGTCAAAATAGAGCCCAGGGTGTTATTTGTCCTACTACAATGTCATTGATATTAGCCCCTAAGTCTAGCTGACTTGTTTAGTGTTCTGTGAAATATATTGTATTTATGAGGAGATCTTTTTTTGCGAAGAGCTTGTTTTTGTTCATTTACTTGAAGGGCCTATTCAGTTCATGTGTTTTTTTTTAATTCCGGTTAGTTCTATATTAAAATTAATATAAAACAAAAAAACTGAACTATATGCTACACTTATTATTCATCAAATGTCAGCCACCTACAAATTTTAGTCGTATTGCGTGATATAGGCTACTGTCCACACAGTCACACAATACAACTATCACTTTTTGGTGTGAAATGTTTAGAAAAGAAATCAGTTTTGAACATAGTGTATGCAAATCAATTTGGTTTCTCTGAGTCATGCCAATGGTATTTAAGCATCAGAGCAAAAACACACTAGTGTTAATTCTCTGAAACTTATCATCTTAAATAGCAAAACTGATTTGTACACTGAAGGTCAGCTGGAGCTGTTCTGTCAAAATGTAATTGCAACAATGTAATTGATCGACACATGAAGTTAGACCTGCGCTGTAAAAGCAAGTGTCAGAAGGAGGCATCTCAGGAGGCTCAGTCCAAAGCAAATGAAAGAGGGACCAAAGGCCTGTGCAGGCAAACTACAGTATGTGATGGATAGATATTTTCTGGACAAAGACCAGATATTCAGAATACATCCAACTTGCCCTTATTATACAGAGGTGCCCTTTGTACAGCTACTGTCTACATTTTTGCAATTCTTTCTAACACACGATATCAGTGAAGTGTTTGATCGCTCTGCTTCAGTTATTTGATGCATTTTGAGGTATAATAGCAGTAGTTGTTTAAGCTCCAGTGCTTTGGGAAATGATTGCACTATGATTCTACTCTCTCTCTGTTTCTGAGTATTTTTTTTTAACAATTGTTCATGTTCTAGGAACATTTACTGAGTGTTATGACCAAGATTTGGAAACGTTCTTAGTGCCCAGTTCTCCTGATTAATAACACAAAGCTGAATGAAGGGTGTGGCAGGGCACTGGGTAACATCATCACTTTACATATCAGAGTCCATGGGTTCAAAGGTGGGCAGCACATTTACAGCATACACATATAGCGGCTTTAATGTTTATCCATTTTGAAGTTTACCTTGTTTTTGCATGAGCTCTGTATGTGCTCTCCAAGTCATAATCATTTCCATCCTTGCTCACTCATAGTGTGGCGTGTTTGTGACAAATTTAACAAAAATGTGTGAACAAGTGACCAAGAACTGGCCAGATGACATTTGTCTTTTACTGTATTTAAATATTTCTGATTCCATAGAAATGATATTGATCAAAAGCAAAGGATTTGTTGGCACAACTCAAGACAAGAAGTGGAAGAGAATCTTCTTATGCTACAGCTGTTCATTTTATATGTACATTTAGATTGTTATGGTTGTTGTTAAAATGTTCTTAATTTATGTTCTGAGAATTAATTCTTAATAAAAAATTTGAGTCCTTGTACTAGTAGAAACTTTTTGGCAAGTTAACCATGATGGGGCCTTTCCCAGTAAAGACAGACTGGATTTTTCGTAGTTTGATGCGTCTCTGGGGCAACAAGGGAGGGGATTGCCTTTAACCAATCAGTCTTCACTGTATGACAGTGGCTTTTTTCTCTGTTATGTTTTGTATCTGTGTCATGTCCCCCAAAAGACACACACAATAAAATGGGTACTTTATAAATCTGTGCACCTTACGACTGGGAATTAAGTGGTGATGTCATACAACAAAGACTGCAATTGGTTAAAGTGAAATCCTTTTGACCCAAGGACACATAGAACTCAACAAAATCAGGACATAATCCTATTGTATTTGGCTATAATACTAAGTAATATAACTTGGTAGATCAGTTATACTCGACTATAATTCTTTTTTGGGTAGATTTTTAACTCAATTTTTATTTTAGAATTATATTTATTGCATAGATATAGATCAAATATTGCATTGTGATTTTATCCAATATCATTCAACTCAAATTTTAAGACTACACCATTGACTGTAACTGATTAAGGTACAGGCAGTCAAAGGTTATAGTACAATTTCAGTAGAATACGGTCTTCAGATTAAATGAATTTCAGTTTCTTTTTATTTAAGCTACTTACAGTATTGTTTTACATTTTCCCTTTGCAGCAACAAATAATATCTCATTTTGCATGTAAATAAACCAATATGTTGATCTATAGACCATGTGTGTGGTTGGGTGGAGTGTTTTTTTAAGATACGTTATTAATTAAATTGTATTTACGCCTCCCTCAACTTTCTCTTTGTAGAGAAAGCTGTCCATAAAGGGCAGCCACCTGTTGGGGCACCCAGGGAGCTGGGGGTTAAGGGCCTCGTTCGTGGACCCGTAGACGTGCTGAGGCTGGGTTTGAGCGATCTTGTGATTACAGGCACACAGGCTTAGCCCACTAAGCCACACACTGCCCCAGTTTGCAGGGTTAATCATATGTTATTCAAATAATGACATTTTGATTGGTAATGCCATGCCAACACAGGTCACTTAAAATGAATGGTATTCTTCCACAACTTCATCCATTACTGAGGTTGTCTACTCACACATGGAATTTTAAAGATGTTGAAAATTCTGTGTTTAGAAATCTCTCCACTAAAAGAATTGTAATAAGCTTTAAACAAGTGACCTTCTTGCAACCAGGCTAGCTAAATCAGTAAAAATACACGTTGACTGTATTATTTTCCATAATAAAATCAAATTAATGTTTTCATTTCTCCCATGAAACAGAAGGCAATATGTGCCTTTTCTGATCTTCATTAACTTCGTGTAATAATACAAATCTTTTTTACTGGCTTTTGAAAAGTGGTTGAGACTAGTGTGCTTAACATTACCTAACATTACATTAACAGACACCAAGTCTATGCTTGGTGTCTGCCTTTTATTGACCGGACATCTACTTCCCTATGTCTCTGCTTAGTTCTCTGTAGCTGTAATCATCGCTGTCATTCTCTGACAAATTCCCCTTCATCTAAGCAATGTAAATGTGAGTCCCCTTCTGCTTTCAAAGTAAATGGCTTGTTCCTTGCCGATGCAGACAGGACAAAACTTAATATCAGTAATGCCTCCATCGACACCTCCAGTGGTTTGAGTTTTCATCCTGCAAACCTGCAAATGGACAGAAATTCCTCAATTGAGAATTGAGGAGGGAGAAGGAAAAACATGTTTTTCCAAAAGGTTTTAACATTTAGTAAATACAAGGAAATCTCAAATTAAAATTGTTTGAAAAGTATACCTGGGACCATGGATAAAGCCCATAATGTCTGAATAAGGCAGGTATTTTTCTCTGCAAATTCTAAACAATAATATGTACAAGGCTGTGAACTTTTATGAAGTTCATAGATTACCTTAGTTGTCTTCTGTAAATTACAAAAAACTATACATTCCAGTGCATGATTATGATGTATAAATCTGTTACACAGAGTAGCGTGCCTTTGCATTGATCTCAGGCTGGTTTGCATTCTACGGCCCTATTCTCTAAGCAAAGCATGTGCTTTATTCTGAATATTGTATCACCCACACATTTTCACTCACTTGCATGCCTGAGCTTTCTGGCCTAGCCATTTTCCAAGGGAATTTTGCCTATTTTTTCCTCCTTGTTATGTTTCTGGCTTGCTCATTATGAGCTATGAGATTCTCAAAAGGACTCTGATATCTCAAAGCCCTACAGGCAAATAACTTGGACCAGAATGACAACTTTTATATGATATTAATTAAAATCTATATCAATGAATTGTGTGCCAAGTGTTCTACAAAGTACATAATTTAGGTGGCAATCCAGAACTCTAACTTACCACATAATCAGAATAAAAAATAGGCCAACAAATAAAATGAGTTAATGAGCAATTTTTAGCAGGGACAACTAATTCTTCCCATGGACAGTTATACCATCCATCCATCCATCCATCCATTATCTCCCGCTTATCCAAGGTCGGGTCGCGGGGGCAGCAGTCTCAGGAGGGAAACCCAGACTTCCCTCTCCCCGGCCACTTCATCCAGCTCCTC
>JAODKF010000009.1:140627-158675 GCA_026779585.1 Mormyrus proboscirostris
TTGTCAATAAAATGACATGTTAGACTCATCAATGCTTCGGTTTCCCCAGACCAACAGTCTGTTGTGAAAGACAAATGAGGGCCAGCATCCTCTGCAATCAGTGCTTTTATTTTCTCCTCAACTCTTATAATTATATCATCCAGAATTGCTGTGCAGTAGTGCTTCTCAGTTTTGAGGGTATACCTGGGCTCCAATGCAGCCACCAGCTGCCGAAAGCCAACATCTGAAACAACTGTAAATGGCTGGTTGTCTGTGGCAATCAATTCTGTAATTAAAGTGTCGATTTCTTTTGACCTGTGATCAGAATTATGCCATTTCCGTTGAGCATCAAACATTTCTGTTACAGTGAGCTGTGTTAAACTGGCTGAAGATGCAGCTGCTTTTTCTTCCTGGGCATCTGTATAAATCTGGAGGTGGTGACACTTCAGGTGACTCCACAAATTTGTGGCGTTTTTCTTTTTTCCCTCTTTAGTGCCCAAGCTCACCAGTCTGCTGCAAATATTACATCTGGCTTTTCCTGGCGTTTGCTTCGTGAAATGCTGCCACAAAGGATTTGCTTTCTTTTCAGTCATCAGAAAATTAATAAAACAGAAGAAAAATGCTAGGTCAGCATTTTTATTATAGTGCCCTCATCTTCAATTCATTCTACAATTCCAGTATTCCATGCACATTAAAACGATTACACTCTAATACATTTTGAAAGAAAAAAATGCTAGTAACTAAGTACAGCATGGCATGAGTTTTACACAGCCCAAAACCTTTCACTAGCTGTTGTTAGCTGAGAAATTCACAATTAGAATCTAGCGATCGCAGAAAATAAAATAATGCAAAGTAAAATAATGTACATAGCCTTGTATGCTGTTTTTTTGTTTGTGATCGGGGCAGAGTAACGCAACTCTCACACACGCTGCAGTGTTTGAGAGCTGCCCGCTCCACCTCACAAACACACAGAGTGAAACTCTCTGACAAGAAAAAAAAGTCCCCAACAGTGTAATTCGCGGTCTCTTTCAAAAGCGCTCGCGTTTTCTTTTAAAGCAACATTTCATAGCAGAACAGTTAAACAAATAAATCTTTGCAAGATCAGAATTTAAATCTTGTCGCTTTCTCCCAGGACCCTTCCAGAACTTCTGGCTGGGGTCTAGCACAAGCAGCATGGGCCATGTGTTCCACCATAGGTGCAGTGGTGAGTTTGTCAGTTATGGTCTCGAAAGCTTTCTAGCCACTATGTCTCCACCTTTTCCCAAAAGGCTCTCTCGGCTTAAAGTACTGACCACTGTTCTCTCTTGGCTTGTCACACTTTCTAAGTGGTGGATACCCAGCAATGAGGTCATTTAACAGCTTTACTATCTTGGAGTAATTCTGGATAAATCGTTGGAAATATTCAGTGAATCCTAAAAATGAGCGTAGCTCTTTTAAGTTCTTCAGACTAGACCATGTCTTCAAGGCCTTGATATTCTCGGGGTCTGTTTCAACACCATACTGTGATATTACATGCCCTAAGTACCTCATGGATGTCTGAAAAAATTTACATTTCTCCCAAGACAGTTTTAAGTCATGCTTCATATTCCGGGTTAGGGCACAAAGAAGGCGAGTTTCATGCTCTTCAACAGTTTCTGAGAAGACTATCAGATCACCCAAAAACACAAGGACTTCCTTCAGGTTAATATCCCTCATGCACTTTTCCATCAGCCTTTGGAATGTACTGCGTGCATCCTACCCTGAAGCATCCTATTAAACTTCCAGAACCTCATTGGACATACAAAGGCTGTTTTAGGTTTGTCAGTTTCCTTTATGTCGACCTGATAATATCCTGACTTAAGGTCCAGGACAGTGAACCATTTTGAACTTGTGAACGCAGAGAAATCCTCTTCCAGATTAAGAGCGTATGTATCCTTAATGAGTTGGAGGTTTAGCTTTCGGTAATCAACACAGTCTCACATCTTCATTCTTCTTTCTAGCCACCACTATAAGTGAGGAAAAAGGCGACTCTGACTTGTGGATTACCCCTGCCTTACTCAACTCTTGCAGGTGTTTTCTTCACTGCATCAAGATCTTGCGGACAAATTGGTCGAGTCGGTGTTTGAAGGGGGTCTCACCACTCAGTCTGATCCGGTGCTTGACTTTATCCGTTTGACCAAAGTCTGAATCATGTAAAGTGAAAAACTTCTGGCATACCACACAACTTTCTCTCTATTCGCTCTCTTCATTCAGTTGAAAATGGAGTGTCACTAAAGTCAAAGTTCAGCTTTTCATTTTCGGAGGACCTTGGGGAATTGAATGTACTGAATCAGCAGGGCTTGGCTTACATGAAACTACTTCCTGCAAGGCATGTACTTCATCTATGACACTCTTTGCTGGAATAATTATGTTACGCTTACTCTTGTTGTGCAGCACCACTGGTAGTCTCTTAGATGGATTATCAAGATGATTGAGCAAACAGCTTATAGCTAACATTCTCCCGGGTATAGAAGATGATGCAGGGGGTTCGATCATAACCCAATGATCTTAAGCTTGGCTGTTGACATGAACTAATCCTTCTATAACACAGGGCCTTGCTCAATATGGTCATCTTCGCCACACTGAAAACAGTGCCATGGCCTTAGTCTGTTACTATGCCTTTGGTCTGTAGCTTTGCTCTTGGTTTGACGCTTTGCAATAGATTTTGTCACATCGTCATCGTCCTTTGTCTTTAGTAGTTTCTGGGCTTTTCTTTTGAGCAAGGCCCTTAACCCCCCGCTCTGGGTGCCCCAACAGGTGGCTGCCCTTCGCGGACAGCTTGCTCTACAAAAAAGCAAGTTGAGGGAGGCGTAAAAAAGAATTTCCCCACGGGGATCAATAAAGTTGTAATTATTATAATTATTGTTCTACCTGTGAGCTGGCTTCAGAGCAGAGTGACTTGTTTTTGTAATTCAGTGATGACATCATCAGAGGAAGGCTCACTTGACTAGTTTCTGTGTCTTAAGTCGAGCAAGTTAACTGCAGCTCAGAGACTTGGTTTCTCATTTCAGCAATGTCATTCTCTAATGAAGTGTCACTTTCAAGAGAGTTTTCAGCTAACAGATGTGCATTGGCTTTCTGCTTTGATGTACCAAGGTGCTTCTTCTTGAGGGTCTCTTTTGCACTTTGGTTATCCTCTTCTAGAAGAAGCTGCAACAATAAATAACAGAATGGAGGGGGGTTGTGTCTCTTACGCTCAAGCTGGAGGTCAGCTATCAACACATCATCCCAGCACCCATGACAGAACTGACGCAGAAGATACCGATCAACTTCATTAGCAGATACACCACCTCTTTTCAGTGCTTTGGTAAGAACTGTTTGTAGTCTATGTAGATACAAATGTTGTTGAGGAACACAGCAAAAAGCTCATCACAGTCTTCCACAATTTCAAAGGCTAAGCCTAATAGGTTGAGGTAGGCTGCTAGCAAGGCATTTGGACCTAAGAGTTTTACCACATTAGCCGCTGGTGGTACTAAGCTGCCTAAAATCTTCCTTGATCACTCATCAAGTTAGAGAGCTGGATCCTTGAGAATAAGTTCAACACTTTGAGAGGATTCACCTTGTTCCTTTTTCTTAGCAGGAAAGGCATGCCACTTCCGGCCGGGTCACAGCTGATTGTGCCATTTCCCTTTGAATCTCTGAGCTTGAAGATCCAGGCTCATTCACAGGTTCTGCTGTAGCAGCTGCTATTCTGCTGCATTTGAACAACTCTTCTTGTAGGATATCTTCAAAGGACTTGCCACTAAGCTTTGCAATCCTCTGCAGCTTTGTGTGATGCTGTCAGTCACAGTGGGAACATATTCACTTGACAGGGCTCTAATTTGGTAGGTGACTTTGCTAGGGCTCTCATAGCTGTGTGGGAGTACAGGCTGAAGAGCATTCACTGCAGCTCCACTCTCATACACTACATTTTTTGTGGTATGGAGATTCGGGATCATCTATCCTGATGACTCTTGATAGGCAAACATATTTGTTCAAGAAGTCAATGACTTCTTCATCTAGCGCTGTTTCTGTTATTCCACTAAAAATGAGTTTGCCACTTTAACCTTTTCTCTATCTACTACTCCCATATTGGCCGGACTTGTCCTATTTTAGGTCTGGGTGGTCAAATTAGGTTTTTTTCCCTTAATAATTGTTTTTAATTTAACACGCAACTGCTCCTAGCTGGCTTGCCAAATTTTTGTAGCACTTACTACGCACAAGACCAGTCTCTAGGTTCGGGGAGCAGTTATAATTGGTTAAATAGCAATAACACACCACAACCCAAGTTAGTTTTAAATCGCCAGCTTGTTTATAAAGAGAATGGAAGAAGTTAAAGCAATGAGAATTTTAAATTGGTATCTGATTAGAAATTCACATAAACATTTAACATGACATACATAAACATTTATATTCAACTGTAATGGACTATTATTAATTTTTCATAGCCTATTTGGTTTCAACATCTTGTTTGAACTCTGTTTAAATCCTAGGTTTAGTTTTATCTTGGTCTTAAATCCTCATTTTAGTATTTCAATAAGTTATTTAGTTTTACCAAATATCACTTTCCTAATAATAAACAACCCTAAACCAGAGAATTACTGAGTTTAACAATCGCGATATCAATCCATTACCAGTTCAGCGGGCAACGATATAAACATAAAATAATCAAACCTATGATCCGGTATAACCTTAACAGTTTGACAATTCAACCATTATGATCAATGTAGTGCATTTAATTATAACATCGAAAGCACTGAAAACAAGTACACAGTCACCTTTACCAGCGACCATTCGGAGTCCACGCGATCTGAGGCAAAATGTTTATAGTTAATCCATTCTTACCGCGACGCGAATCCACTTGCATCCAAAATGTCAAAAGCGTCAGTCAACTAACTCCCAGCTTCGCTGAATGATAGTGTGTCTCCTCAAAGGCTGGAAATTCCTGCCGGTGCGACGTGATGGTGCAGGTGCTTTCAATGTGGATGGCTTGCCATCATAATCGATCCGTGTCCATGCGTTTAGCGTGTCCTCAAAACACTTCACTACTCGAACAACACTTCAAACTTAAGAAATAATGTCCAACATAACCACAATCTTATCACTATAGACAGAAAGAAACACAAAACAAAGCTAAAAAATTAACCAAAGCAACGCTTATTTTTCTCCTTTTCTTCGCTCATTAGTTAAACCTCACTAACTTATTTCTAATTTTTTTCCACCCTCGTCCTCTTCTGCCGGATTTTTTCGATAAAAGACAGCACAGTCATTCCGATTGGCTGACAACTTCCACAGCTTACAGCGATAGAATGCTTATTTTAGTGCCTAGACTAATTAAATAATTCAATAAAAAACTGAAAAAAATATTTTACTCTCACTTATCTGATTCAATCACTGCTTTTTTAATAATATAAATTTTGAAATAATTAATTTTTGCTCAACATATTTAATACTATTTATTCAAATATTTATTCAAATATTTATATGAAGCTATTTTCATCTAGGTAACACCTGCATATTTGATGACCAATTTATACTTATACTTGATATAGGGTCATGACTGAGTTGGCATGGTAAAAATTGGGTTGTGGTTCAAAAAGGTTGAGAACCACGCCATGGATCATAGGAAGCACATGCAAATTCCACAGAAAGGCTAAAATCCCAACCCTGGATGTTTGAGACGACAGAGCCTACCACTTAGCCAATGTGCCACCCCAAAGCAAATATAATACTACAATAAATAAAAAATAATCGTTAGTGTTATATGCTGCAAATATTCTCCGAAATGGCAGACAATAATTCTGCTTGTTCATTTCCTTCCAAAATGCATTTTGCCAAATGTAATATATTCAAATCGGGCTGGTGTAAATTAAAATATGGTGGGCAGTCCCCAGTCTTCCCAGGAGACGCCAGCTGCTCTGAAACCAAAGAGAGAAAGCAGGCTGCTGAAGATCCCTACAGTGATTCTCTCAAGCTTCTCAAGGCCATTAAAGGGAATATCTAATCTAGGCTCTGATACTTGAACTGCCTTTCATTTTTCTTTTGAGGCTATCAGACATGGCCTGACTGACTGAATCAGTGTTCTCTAATCATGCTGAATCAGTCAGACGTGCAGTGCCTTCATAGTGGCATATGGGCATCATTACCACCAGGCCCAGAGGCAGCCCAGCTCTGCATTGACCTAAAACACACACGTTTTGAAATAGACTCTAAAGCCTATTCATCAGCCAGTAATGAGTCAGGTTATTTTAGGCCTTTCCATGAAATAAAAAAGAGTGCAGAGAACGCCCATGCTGACTCTGTGACTACGCTATTGATTATCTATGCAGCAGAGTCAAGCCCTGCCGGCACCCCAAGGGGCAAAAGTAATTCTTCCAAAATGTGATTCTGTAAATTGAAAAATTTGCATATTGAATTGTATAATCGGTTTTTAAAACTCTGTGTGCTATAAATGGCAAAAATTCTGCTAAATATTCTGTCTGTCGCAGATTAAATGCAAATCACATAATGATCACACTTCTTTCTCTAATATAAGATGGTTCTGGGTTCGAAGACTGAAAAATTGCACCCATTGCATGCCCAATAAGGAATGATAAGATATGATGTCCCATAAAATGCCGCAAAGTAAGCCACAGCATTATATATTTATAATATTATATAGAATGCCAGTGAGTTCTGTGTATCCCAGCATGCATCGCGAGTGCTTGTGTACATAGCCCTGAGTCTATGTGATTGTAAATAGCCTCTGTATTGTTGTTATGGTTATAGTTGCCTTGCCGATTGTGGCGTGCATATTTGCCCAAGTCTTGTGTACCCTGTGCGATCCTCGCGTGTTCCTAGCTTGTATAACTCTCCCACCGTGTGTGCACCTTGCAGTTCGGCGTCTGACTACCTTGTGGTTTTACTGTGTGTATCTGGGGGCTCGGTGCTCATTGGGTGCCTGTTACTTTCCTGTTCAGGATGAGAATAAAAGGCATGTTCTGTCCCAGCAAGCAAGTCTCCTTGCCCTTCGCTGCTGTCGAGATGCCTCGGTCTGCCCGTCACCACAATATTAAACCATTCATATTATTTTCCTTGGTTAACCAGTGTTTTTTTTTAATATTTCACCACTTATGCAATTTAGGTATTGCTGGAATTCTGACTTTATCCCTGAAAGCAAATATCACAAAGTCTACCAGTCTGTTGTAATGAACTTTTACAAACAGAGCGGGAAATTAAGCTCTCTCCCTTGCCAGGGGTGAGCAATTTTAGATAAAGGGCAAATACAGAAAACTGAAGACTAGCCCACTGGCAGGGGCTCCTTAAAGCACGGGATTACCTGGGCCTCTGCTGAAAAGGGGCTCCAGCCAACCTTCTTTAATCAAATCTCACCCCCAAGGATCCCTAACCATGTTAATGTGCCTCCTCCCACTGGCTAGTAAAAAACAACTGCATGTCGGATCACATTTTTACTGAACTAGCCAAATATTATTAGGCTCCACCCCAATTTGGAAACATGAAGGTGGGGTGACCATGGGGCAAAAAAGCTGGCCGCGCTTTAATGCGAGCTACATCTAAGACACATGAATATAATCACCAGCCCATGAATATAATCTGTTTTCTGAGGCTGCAGGCAGGTGATAGATTCTGAAAAAAAGTTACAAATGTTCTCAGAGCTCATATATACATGTAAACTTAATTAATCTCAGTTTCTCCTCAAGAATAATTTGTTTTTTCTGTATTTCTACCATGGCCTGATGATGTTTAAGCCTGAAACTAGAAAGCATTAAACTACTTTATAAAAAGTGAGGCTAATGCCGGTTCAGTACACTGATACGTTTAAGAAGATTTAAATACATATAAAGACGTGTACAGACTAGATCATGTATTTCTACTTTCTGAAATTCAGTTTAGCAGATAACATGATAATAAAGTCGATAAGTTCCAATCAGAGTCCCCTGGGTACTGTGTAAAACCTGTGACTTTTTTTCTGATCCATAGGTTTTTAAACCGTTTTACCAAGATATTTCATATAATGTTAACTCCAAAAGCATCATTGTTTTAGGTTTCTATGTTGCACATACATACCAGGTTTGTAAAATTATTTGTCCACTTCATTGTGGCAAGAAAACAATCCCAAAAAGTCAACCATTGACAACAGCTGTCAGCCTGATGCACTTCTGATTATGGGACCAGTAAACAATCCTGTTCAATTTTAACCTCTCAGATTACAAAAATAGTCAGGTCCATAAATTTTGGGACATTCACACAATTCTAATCTCTTGGCTCTGTACACCAGCACAATGGGTTTGAAATGAAACAAACAAGACATGCTTTAACTGGAGACTTTCAGCATTAATTGGAGGGTATTCACATACAAATCTGGTGAATGGTGTAGGAATTCCAACAGTATGTATATGTGCCTCCCACTTTTTAAGGGATCAAAAATAATGGAACGATTGGCTGCTCAGCTGTTCCATGGCCAGGTGTCTGTTATTCCCTCATTATCTTATTTACAAGGAGCAGATAAAAGGTCTAGAGTTCATTTCAAGTGTGCTATTTGCATTTGGAATCTGTTGCTGTCAACTCTCAATATGAGATCCAAAGAGCTGTCACTATCAGTGAAGCAAGTCATCATTAGGCTGAAAAATAAAAACAAATCCATCAGAGAGACTGCAAAAACATTAAGTGTGGCCAAAACAACTGCTTGGAACATTTTTAAAGAGAAAGGCCGCACCGGTGAGCTCAGCAGCACCAAAAGACCCGAAAGACCACGGAAAACAACTGTGGTGAATGACCGAAGAATTCTTTCCCTGGTGAAAAAAAACCCCTTCAGAACAGGTGGGTGTATGTGTGTGTCAAAGTCAACAATCAAGCGAAGACTTCACCAGAGTGAATACAGAGGGTTCATCACAAGATGTAAACCATTGGTGAGCCTCAAAAACAGGAAGGCCAGATTAGAGTTTGCCAAGCAACATCTACTAAAACCTTTACAGTTCTGGAACAACATCCTATGGAGAGATGAGACAAAGATCAACTAGTAATTAATGTCCCAATATTTATGGATCTGACTGTAAGTTATTACATCAGTCTTTGTCAAGAAAAATTGCTATCATAACTGCTGTGTAAAAGGGGAAAAAGGAAGATGCTTACCTTAGGAATAAAAATTGGTATAAATGAATATAAAACCTTAATGGTTTCAAAACATCAACATACCAATGATTTCCTCTGTAGAATACATCTATGCCAATCAATCAGTGTGTGCAGCTTAGGTCTATTTAGTTTAATTGCCCTCATTGGTCATTTTTTCCCTTAAAGATTCAAGATAAAAGGGTCCTACTTTATAGCTACTGAAAATCTGTCTAGATGATTCACACAGATGTGAGAATGCGGCTCTCAGGCTAGAGAAGATAGACAAAGTAATTTATTAAAGGGCATCATCAGGGTCTTGTTGTGGATGAGACATTACAGATCCCCTTAAACACACTATGTCACCCATAGTGATCTAGAGATTAAGTAAACATATAAGTGGCAAATGCAAAAGATGTTGCTTAAGGGAGTGATCTGCTTTTGCTGACTGATGGTTCATTCACCTGTGTTGATCTAACGACCTTCAATCACACCAAAACATGAGCACAGAAACCCAAAAGCTGTCAACAGATTCACAGTCTTCTAGTCAGTGAAATTAAAATGGAATTTATTTACAGCCAACAATGTGTACATAACGCAGCACAACTAGTATCTGCATTCATTCATACAGCACGTAATGTAATAATAAATTAGGCTTTGTAGCTGCTTTAATTATGATATTGGACACTTGCTCTTGGTTCAATTACAACTGGCTTTTAAATCATCCAGACAACTTAGCTCTAAATCAGTGTTTCCCAATCCAGTCCTGGGGAACCACCGCTTGTTTCTACTCCCAAAATATGGAGTGTCTGGCAGAGAGCTAGGAGGAAGCAAAAATATGGATTGACTGTGGGTCCCCAAGGACCAGATTCGGAAACACTGCTCAAAATGATCATCTCCCTCATGGAATAAAAAAGAATCTCATATTACACCACCTTGGGTCCAAATCCTGCTTCACAGGTTATCTGTCACAAGGAAGGTCATCTGCCCTGACCACCTGCAGATGGCTTCACACCTGCAGTTAATTAGCAATCTGTTAAGCAACTTAAGTTTACTGCTATTACGGTGTTGTAGGTTTTAACCTTCGTGCTTTCAGACTGCAAATATGTTGAAGGTTTAGAGCAGAAGAGACAGACAGCGTGTCCAACCAATTGATGCATAACAATGAAAGGTTGTGACTTGCCGCTACTAATGGCACTAAAGCTCGGAATTCACTACGGACTGAGCTCATTTTCTGGCCCCTCTGCTGCATATTTTCCTGTTTCCAGGAAAAACAATATAAACCCCCCTCCCCCCGGCATCAGTGCTGGGAGAAAAGCCTCTGTGGGGAGAAGGGCATGAAAGATCTGAGGCAACATTAACTCATATCTAAGTGTGAAAGAGAAATGGTGACACATTATGACCACATCCAGCCCAATCCAAGGCATCCAGCCCAATCCAAGGCATCCGGCATCTGGCCCAATCCAAGGCATCCATCATCTGGCCCAATCCAAGGCATCCAGCCCAATCCAAGGCATCCGGCCTAATCCAAGGCATCCGGCCCAATCCAAGGCATCCGTCATCTGGCCCAATCCAAGGCATCCAGCCCAATCCAAGGCATCCGGTCCAATCCAAGGCATCTGGTCCAATCCAAGGCATCTGGCCCAATCCAAGGCATCTGGCATCTGGCCCAATCCAAGGCATCCGGCCCAAACCAAGGCATCTGGCATCTGGCCCAATCCAAGGCATCCAACCCAATCCAAGGCATCCGGCCCAATCCAAGGCATCCGGCATCCGGCCCAATCCAAGGCATCCGGCCCAATCCAAGGCATCTGGCATCTGGCCCAATCCAAGGCATCCAGCTCAATCCAAGGCATCTGGGCCAATCCAAGGCATCCGGCCTAATCCAAGGCATCCGGTTCAATCCAAGGCATCCGTCATCTGGCCCAATCCAAGGCATCCAGCCCAATCCAAGGCATCCGGCCTAATCCAAGGCATCCGGTCCAATCCAAGGCATCCGGCCCAATCCAAGGCATCTGGCATCTGGCCCAATCCAAGGCATCCGGGCTAATCCAATGCATCCGACCCAATCCAAGGCATCCAGCCCAATCCAAGGCATCCGGCATCCGGCCCAATCCAAGGCATCCAGCCCAATCCAAGGCATCCGGCATCTGGCCCAATCCAAGGCATCCAGCCCAATCCAAGGCATCCGACATCCGGCCCAATCCAAGGCATCCAACCCAATCCAAGGCATCCGGCATCCGACCCAATCCAAGGCATCCAGCCATCTGGCCAAATCCAAGACATCCAGCCAAAATATTTATGGCAAGATCCAACTGTTACAAGCACTAAAATTAGGAACAGACACTTTCTTTTTAATATAAAATATTTCGAAAAATTTCTACTCCTCAGAATTCCTTGCTCAAAACGTTTTATCATTGCCACTGAATTTAAAACTGCAGTCCAGAGTGGATGCAAGAAGAACTACCTTGTGTGGTTTTATTTCCATACTTAGAAAGCTATTGCTCTGAAAACAGGACTGGGGTTTTAAGCAACAGACCAGAGTATATGTTATGCTTTCTATTTTAAAGGATTATATAGAAACAATGGGTAATGTGTGGTGGGGGGGTTCCAAAGGACTTTCTGTGTAGCAGAAACAAAGTTCTATTTCAACAGTCAAGGCAACAAATGATAAAAATAAGGGACTGACTTCCGCTGCTCTCTCTCAAGGCTCTGCTCCAATACACACTCATCAAGGCAGAGGTACTGGGGAGCACTTTGGAGAAGCAATGGGAATTTCTGCTAAACTGGGCCACTCACCATCTGATCCCCCTTTGCAATGCTCGCTCTTATGCTCTAACAGTACTGTGTGGAATTCTGCTGTCCTGTCTTGTTCCCTTCATCCCAACTCCTCTTTCTCTGCTTCATGCAGACTTTTTATTGTGATTGGATACTGTCATTATTCACAGATGAAATCAATATTTTGTATATTGTAGACTTTCTCCTCCCTGTACAGAAATACATCTGTTTCCATGTAGAAGAAATAAATAGTAACTGCACAGCATTAAAATCTTGACTCTACATGACTTACATCACCAGTGCAGCAAAAATTTGTGGTGAGAGTATCATGGTATGTTAGCTGTAAAGCAGCTTCTGTTTAGAATAAAAGAACAAATGAATGAACAAAAGAAGGAGAAGAATAAATAAAATGTGTCTAGTATTACTCTTCCTGGTGTACAATTGTACCCATATGTTTGGAATCTCCGATCCATGCCCCCAGAGCCACGGAACAGTCTGTCCAAGAAAAATCGCCACTGACTATTTGTGGTGATGGAGATCATACTTTTTAGCTGGGAATTGTTGCACAAAGGACGTGCTGAGCTCCGGCAGCAAGCCTCCTGGGGCCCACTGCAGCCCCAAGGCCTGAGAGAAGTATTTTCTCCAATAGATAGCAGGTCTCTGCTGGCAATGACATTGAAATGTGAGGAGGGATAATGAATCTTGCACCTTAAACAAACACACAAAAGGTTAATACAGAGACATGACAGTCATTATATTTTCCCGGTCTCACTCAAAGTCATGGATCAGAATCGTTTTAAAGCAAAAACCCATCATTTTTACACTGTTCTTTGTTCCACTGTCAGTCCCCCAGGGTCTTGTGTTCACTATAAATATATACCATCTGCTCACTTGAAAACTGCTCAAATTTGTCAGAAAAAGTGGCTTTACATTCTCGTCACCCACAGAATAAAGGAGGGATTATTGGTACAAAGAGCAAATGTCAATCGTACAATGAAGAGGTGGGTAGAACTGACAGTCTTACATCAGCTGTAAAAGCCAACTGACAACATTACAGTTCCCAGTCTAATTTAAATAAAATAGTTCTTAGCAATATTACATCCATGCAACATTTGGATAGAGCAAAATGATATGAAAGCCTGTAGTTCCCGCTTCCCACAAAATCTAATCAGGAAACCCATGAACACAAAACGAACCGCAAAACATCCCCTTGGTTACAGACAAACAAGACAAACTGAAAAATAACGGGGATGAATATGCTAGTACAGTATCTGTTTTTCTTTTTTTTAATACGCGTCACGCACCCAGGACCCGTGCTGTTTGCCAATGCCTGCCGACTGAGTTGTGGCAGTGGCAACGAAAACCCGCTCAGCTGTGCCAGCTTGGATTTTGGCAGATGGGATTTTAACCTGTTGGCTGCCTGTTAAAAGCAGGTATTCAAGAAGCAAAGTTGCATGATGTTAGGGAGGCAGGCGGGATGCAGAGTGGGCTTCTCCGTGCCTGAATTCTCATAGGAGGCCCAGATCAGCTCGACTGCAGTTATTTGATCAGGTTGCTTGTCCCTGGGGTGCGATCTTCAGTGCTTTCCCCTATCGCATTAATGCCACTACCTCTTGATTACAAAGGAGAATCTGAAGAGTGTGGGAAATTAAATACCAGCCATTTACAGCACCCGAGTCCATATTCAAAATACTTGGCTGCTTTTATTACTTTGAAGCTGCCATATTGATGCCATAAGCATTACAGGGTATATGCAAGATATTTATATGTAAGCTATATGCACAAGCTAACATACATTACTATTTATATGTAAGCTATATGCACAAGATAAAAGACATTATTATTTATAGGTGAGGTATATGCACAATGTTAGGTTCGCCCAGCAAGAAGTCGAGAAGTCGTTTTATTGACGAAGACGAACATCACTAACTCACAATGACGGATCTGGGGAATACCAACTCAGACGCGGACTAAATAGACAGGACAGGCTGAACATAACAGGTAACAGGTGATAACAATCAGGAATTAACACAAGGTAACGAGGTGGGTGTGGCACACAGGAGGATTGGACGAGCAGGTTGTGACAGAACCCCCCCAAAGGCGCACCCAGAGTGCGCACCTCAGGGGAGGAGACGAGGCCGGGTAGGACCTGGAAGACAAAACCAGACCATCAACGGGGCACCGGAAACAGGACAGAAACACAGAACAGGCACAGAGACAGGGACCAGGACAACACCTGACAAAGAATGGGAAACGCAGACAGGCAGATGAGGAAGGGAGACACAGGGGGAACACCAACGGAAGGAAAGGGCCAGGAGTGAATACAGGAGGCACAGAGGGATGAGGAGCAGAGACAGGAGGGACAGAGGGACCAGGAGGGAACAAACCAGGAGACAGGAAGGGAAAGGGCGGAGGAACAAGGGGAGCTCGAGGGAACCTAGGCGGGCGAGGGAAGGCAGAGCCACAGGAGGATGGGAGGAGGCAGGAGGAGGAAGCCGCGGCAGGCGATGGTGCTGCCGGAGCCGAGGAAGGCGCCGTCCGACACCAGGCTGAAGCAGGGGAACCTGGAGGCGTCCGACGACGCGCCATCAGAGGGACCGCAGGCAGGCGACAAGGCACCGGAGGGGGACCCAGAGGCAGCCACCGAACTACAGCCAGGGGATGCACAGGCAAGCCAGGGGGCAGGGCAGGCAGGACCCGACCCCTTCGGAGGTGTCCCTTGCCCTTTTGGGACACGAAACCTGGCCGGGATCCACCATGTTGGGGCGAAGGAGTCATTAAGGAGGTCCCCGAGGGGTCCCACTCAAGCTCTTCCTCCACCAAGAGGTAAGGAGCGGTGGCCGAGATGTCCAGGACCTCCTCGGGGAGAGGGACTGGGATCATTGGCACTGGGGCAGGAGTCACAGTTATGGGTGTTGCAAGGGGCGGAGCAGTAGCCTCGGGCAGGGCAGGAGGTGGCGGCCTAGGACCCTTGGGTGGAACAGGAGGCGACGCTGGGACCTTGGACACTTGGGCCGGAGCGTCAGCCGACAGGACAGGCAGAGCCCGCGAGACTGGCAGGACAGGTGGAGCCGGCGAAACAGGTGGAGTCACAGCAGGAGCCGCCTTGGACGAAGCAGGAGGCGGGACCACAGCAAGAGCTGCCTCGGGCGCTGCAGCGACTGCCAACTCTGTGCCAGCAGGGGGCACCACAGCGACCACCAACTCTGGGCCAGCAGGTGCTGGGACAGGCAGAACAGGAACATTGGGTGCCGGTGGGACAGGCAGGACAGGAACGTTGGGCGCCGTTGGGACAGGCAGGACAGACAGTATGGGCAGAGCCAGTTAGACCGGCAGGATGGGCGTAGAGGCTGCAGCAGGCGGTGCAGCGGGCGTGGCGGCTGCAGCAGGCAGTGCAGCGGTCGTAGAGGCGGCAGCAGGCGGGGCTGCGGGCAGAGCGGTGGCAGAAGGCGGGGCTGCGGGCTGAGCGGCGGCAGCTGGTGAGAGATCAGGCACCTCGGCCAGCGCATCCAGGGTTGGCGCTTCCTGGAAATGTGTGGTCCCCTTAAGAGATCGCGGGAACCGCGGGATAGTGTCCAGCACAGCCCGGACTCCCCCATACTCCAGGTGGCCACCCTGGAATATGGAGGCTGCTGGTGAACGCGGCTGCATGGCTGCGATCTGCCCTGCTGGCTTCCGTATCGGGAGGGGCTCCTCCCGAGATTTAGTGGGGAGAGCGGCTGCGGGGAGAAAGCACACCCCCAAACAGATCGTAGGGGTGTCCTCCAGTGCTTTCCCCCTGCACCTCTTCTTTCTCCGGCTCTTCATAGCTGGTCGACACAAGGTTGCCCCTGAGAGAGCGAGCAGTTGGAGCCGCTTCTCAGTTACCCCTTGCACCAGTGGCCGGAGATTTTTGCGCACGTCCGCTATGACATGTGCACTCGTGAGCGCGTTCATCTCCTCTAGGAGGGTCTCGCTGTTGCTGGCTGATTCCCGCAGTCCGGGGTCCTCACAGACCTCTGGCAGGTTTAGCCAGTATATTACCTCTCGTAGCAGATCGAGGCGTTGGTCCTCGATCCGTGGAGGTCTTCTGTGGAGATTCTGTTAGGTTCGCCCAGCAGGCAGGAAGGCACCGAAGTCAGGAATAGGGGTTTTATTGATGAGAACAGGGTCGAAAGAGACGAACATCACTAACTCACAATGGCGGATCTGGGGAATACTGACTCAGATGCGGACTAAATAGACAAGACAGGCTGAACATAACATGTAACAGGTGATAATCAGGAATTAATTCGAGGTAACGAGGTGGGCGTGGCACACAGGAGGATCGGACGAGCAGGTAGTGACGCACAAGCTAACATACATTATTATTTATATGTAAGCTATATGCAGAAGCTTACAGACATTATTCTACCACATGCCACCTAAAACGGGCTTCCTTTTACCAATAATAATTTCTAATGTCATTCAGTGACTTTATCCAGTGTTGATTGGATCGTGGTTCCTCTTTTACGACGGAGCAAGACCATGTGTGTGCTGGCTAAACATCCATTCCAGCCGAGTTTTCACTTTCTTGGATTAAAATTAAAAAAGTTTTGCAACTGAAGTTGATAGCATTTATATATTATTTATTTATTCAGTGATTTCTAAAAATTGTGAAAACATTTAAACATAAAAAATTATCAGGAACAGAATCCATCAATTATTCCCCCAATTTGGATAAAAATGCAGAGAGAAAATTATATTACATTTATGTAAATATATGCATATATAAAGCAGAAATAGTCCTGTTAGTTCTATTGGTGAGTTGGTGAATGATTGGATTATGAGCTGATAACAAACTGATTTGCCATAATGTTGAAACCACTGACAGGTGAAGTGAATAGCATTGATTATCTCGTTAAAATGGCACTTGTCAAGGGTGCCATTGTGTATTAGGCAAGGGAACAGTCAGTTCTTGAAGTTTGTGTTGGGAGAAGGGAAAATTGGCAAGCATAAGGACCTGAGCAACTTTAACAAGAGCCAAATTGTGACAGCTAGACAACTGGGTCTCAGCACCTCCAAAACCACTGCCAAATGCATCTGCAATGGGCATGTGAGCGTCAGAACTGGACCATGGAACAATGGAAGAAGGCACTGGGATGCTGGCAGAGGCATCTCTGGCCAATATTTGATGCTTTGGCCAATATTCTGCTGAGAAACCTTGAGTCCTGGCTTTTATGTGGATGCTACTTTGACAAGTACTACTTGCCTAAACATTGTTGCAGACCAAATACACCCTTTCATGGCAACAGTATTCCCAGATTGCAATGGCCTCTTTCAGCAGCAAAATGTGCCCTGCCACACTGCAAAAAGGTTTGAAGAATGGTTTGAGGTAGTATGGGGCAATATTGTATCGATATTGTATCACACATGAGCATAATCACCAGGAGTTCAAATGACGATCGGAACATTTGGCCAGACGCCAGTTTTTTTTATTTATTTATTATTATTATTATTATTTATGCCCACAATTTGTTAAACACATTAGTAGTATGGCTAAAATATTAGTGAGATGTGTTTTGTGACACACAAAAGTTAGCAATCTGTATAAACTTGACATATCTTTATGTTCATTAAAGATTTTGTTAGCAGAGCACACCCCATAATGCTGTTTTTGTATACTATGGTTTGGTATACTTCAGGGCAGTATGCACTATAGCAGGGCAAGCTACATAATACTGTTTTTCTATGCTATGGTTTGGTATACTTCAGTATATCTGGACCCCCTTCAATTTGCATATCGTTACAATAGATCCACTGATGACGCCATTTCACACACCATTCATACCACCCTGGCTCACCTGGACAATAAGAACTGCTATGCCAGACTGTTGTTTGTGGACTTCAGCTCTGCATTCAATGCTGTGCAACTGGTTTCTGGTCTTTCTCACTAACAGACCACAATATGTGAGGATCGGAAAAAGCACCTCCACCACAATGATCTTCAACACTGGCACGCCACAGGGAGCCCAATGCTGTACTCCCTGTTTACACATGACTGTGTGTCCAGACACAGCTCCAACACCGTCATCAAGTTTGCTGATGATACCACCGTTGTGGGCCTGATCAGAAACAACAACGAGACGGGCTACAGAGAGGAGGTGAGACTCTTGGCAGAGTGGTGCCAGGAGAACAACCTCTCTCTCAACGTCAGCAAAACCAAGG
>JAODKF010000009.1:172924-211291 GCA_026779585.1 Mormyrus proboscirostris
CCTTTAAATCAGAGCTAGATAAGATTTTAACAACTCTGAGCTATTAGTTAAGTTCTTCCCAAGCGAGCTTGATGGGCTGAATGGCCTCCTCTCGTTTGTATAGTTCTTATGTTCTTATCCCTCTAAAACTTAGCCTGCCAACAGACTGGGACCAATGGAACCCTGGGATATTTCCACTAAGCAGAGAACCAATATTAGTTTACAGCAAATCACTGTGAAGGAAACATTGGGATTGGTTTAAATGACAAAACTTTGAAGAAAAAGAAAAAACAAAACATATCATGGTAATATCAATGGACTAGAGGATTTTGGGATACTGAGTCATATGACCTCAATATAATGTATTGAGTGAAAACAAACAAACTTGGGGCAATAAAACAGATGTTTTTTACACAGAATTCTACACTTTGTTTTGTGATAGCAATGCATGTCTTGGAATTGAAATGAATTAAATTCTTCTTGTCATTCCAATTAAAATTTTAATACAACATCTTACAGGGTATGGCCAATTCAAATCAAATTCCAATCCATGAATGGAATAGGGCACAATTCACTTCTCTGAATAATCTATGTGTTCAGTCACAAGTAGGAAGATGAATCACCCCATACCATCAGCAATGGCACTGAACTGTGGAATTCAACTGGAGACAGAATTTGAGACAGCCCAGTTCATCAAGCCAAGTTGCTGTTCTAAGTGCTGTTTTACAGGCAGGTGAACAATAATAAACAGTTAATAGAGAAATACAGACTATCCTGGGATAAAATAATGAGCCCCCTTGGTCTTCTGCAGGATTATTTAAAAAGAGGAACACATTAGACATTTGTCACCAGTCTCACTGTGCAGCTTCTGAGAGTTTTCTATTTTATGCCACTGGTGGATTCCTTCAGATTGTCAGTGATGGGCATGGCCTCAGCAAGGCTGCTATGTCCTTCGTCTCTGCATGCATTGATCACATTTCTTTTGCCCGAATTTCACAACTACATACAATGTTCAGCAGAAGGGGATGCCTTGCATGACACTAAAAGTGGTTTTCATGCCACTGCAGGCATACCTGGCATTGTAGGTGAAGTGGCTAGAACCTTCAACGCTATTCACATTTTCAGGCTGTTGAATCCCACCTGCTTTTGTCAAAAAGGGCTCTTGGCTCTAGGCCTAAATGTCCAGGTGATATGCAACCATGAAAGACATTTTACAGACATAGCCACCAAGAAGCCTGGCTTCCTATAATGCTTATATCTGGTCCAGATTTGAAGTGAGTCAGATGGCAAAGGATGATGTGTTTGCTGGTGGCTGGTTATTGGGAGGCAGCAAGTACCCTCTTAGTGAACACCTGCTTACTCCAGTGTTGAATCTCCAAACCATGGCTGAGGAGAGGTATAACACTGAACACCAAAGAAAACACACAGTTGTACAGTGTGCTATAGACATGCCCAATACCTTCAACAGTTTTAAGATTCTGCCCGTCATCCCCCCCGCCCTGTTGTGTTGTTTTTGTTGTGTGTGCTATTCTGCACAATACTGCTGTAATTATTTTATTTAAATATATTGATGTTTTGCTGTTGGAGAGGATTATCTTAGTTACACTGTGGAAGTCAAACATAATATTAATCTCACTGATGATGTCCCAGTAAACTCCCATACTGTAGAACCCCTCCAGCCACTACTCAAAATACTCAGAAAAGGTATAATCCAAGACAGTACCAGTTCTTGTGCTACACCAGTGCTGGCTGTGAGGAAATTGGATGATAGTATCACGCAATGTATGTATTGCAAGCTTACCCAGAAAACAAAAAGATATGCATTACCTGTTCCAAGGATACAAGACAATTTTGATGCACTGCATGGTGCTCTGGCAAGTGGACACTATCAAATGGCAGTGGCTGAGAGTGATAGACATAAGACCGCCTACACAACACCATTGGTCTTTATGAGCAACATAGAATGCCAACGGGTGTTTGCAGTAGGCTTGCAACCTTTCAAAATTAGGTGGGTCCCAGTGGGACATGCCAGGAACACTTCACCACACCACACTACGTCCAGGAAGCATCCTGACCAGATGCCCAAGCTACCTCATCTGGCTCTACCCTCCATGAGGCTCTACCCTCCTGAATGACTGAGCTTCTCACGCTATCACTAAGGGAGAATCAGCCACCCTGCGGAGGAAACCCATTTCGGCTGCTTGTATTCGTGACTTTGTTCTTTTGGTCACTACCCACAGCTCATGACCATAGGTGAGGGTTGGAATGTAGATCGACTGGTAAATCGAGAGCTTTGCCTTTTGGCTCAGCTCCTTCTTCACCATGACAGTCCGGTGCAGCGACCGCATCACTGCTGGCGCCGCACCAGTCCGCTTGTCGATCTCCTGTTCCATCCTCCCCTCACTTGTAAACAAGACCCTGAGATACTTAAACTCTTCTACTTGGGGAAGGACCCCCCCCCCCGACCCGGAGAGAGCACTCAACCCTGTTCAGGCTGAGGACTTGGAGGTGCTGATTATCATCCCAACTGCTTCACACTCGGCTGCGAACTACTCCAATGAGAGCCGAAGGTCATGATCTGAGGAGGCCAACAGAACCACATCTTCTACAAAAAAAAAAACCTAATCCTGAGGTCACCAAACCAGACACCCTCAACGCCCTGACTGCGCCTAGAAATTCCGTAAATAAAAATGTTTCCCTCACCGGAAACGAGTCCGGCATGCTGCCGACAAAGCGGACCAAGCTCTGACACCAGTTGTACAGGTACTGAACAGCCTTTATAAGGTAGCCTGGCACCCCATTCTCCTGGAGAACTCCCCACAGGACTCCCCGAGGGATGTAGTCAAATGCCTTCTCCAAGTCCACAAAGCACATGTGGACTGGTTGGATAAACTCCCATGCACCCTCCTGGACCCTGCCGAGAGTATAGAGCTGGTCCACTGTTCCACAGACTGGGCAAAAACCACGCTGCTCCTCCTGAATCCAAGGTTTGACTATAAAATGGACCATCCTCTCCAGCACCCCTAAATAGACCTTACCAAGGAGGCTGAGGAGTGTGATGCCTCCTTGGCATAGTTAGAACACACCCTCCGGTCCCCCTTCTTGAAGAGGGGGACTACCACCCTGGTCTGCCAATCCAGAGGCACCGCCCCATGTCCGTGTGATGCTGGAGATGCATGTTGACTAAGACAGCCCTGCATCATACAGAGCCTTGAGGAACTCCGGGCAGATCTCATCCACCCCTGGGGCCTGGCCACCGAGGAGCTTTTTAACTACTTCAGCAACCTCCATCCCAGAGATAGAGTCGTCCACCCTCAAGTCTCCACACTCTGCTTCCTCATTGGAAGATGTGTCGGTGGGATTGAGGAGGTCTTTGAAGTATTCCTTCCACTGACTCATAATGTCCCGAGCAGAGGTAAGCAGTGCCCTATCCCCACCATAAACAGTGTTGTTGCTGCACCGCTTTCCTGCCTTGAGCTGCTGGATGGTGGATCAGAATCTCCTCGAAGCCGTCCAGAAGTCGTTCTCCATGACCCCGCCAAACTGCTCCCATACCCAAGTTTTTGCCTCAGCAACCGCCGAAGCTGCGTTCTGCTTGGCCCCACCGGTACTCATCAGCTGCCTCCAGAGTACCACAGGCTAAAAAAGTTTGATAGGATTCCTTCTTTAGCTCGACAGGGATTGCCGCCACGACAGGCACCGATCACCTTATAGCCACAGCTCTGGTCAGCCGCCTCCGCAATGGAGGCGCAAAACCTGGCCTATTTGGACCCCCGCCTCCCCTCCCCTGGAACATGGGTGAAGTCCTGCCAGAGGTAGGAGTTCAGACGGGATTCCACTAGATGTCTCGCACTATATGCTTGGGTCCTCCCCCACCAGCCAGGTGGTGATCGGTTGACAGCTCCGCCCCTCTCCTCACCTAAGTGACCACAAAGTCGACCATTGAACTGCGGCATATGTTGTCCTGGTGCCAAGTGCACATATGGATACCCTTATGCTTGAACATGGTGTTCATTATGGACAATCCGTGACGGGCACAGAAGTCCAATAACAAATCACCACTGAGGTTCAGATCAGGGGAGCCATTCCTCCCAATCACGTCCCTCAAGGTCTCACTGTCATTGCCCACATGAGTATTGAGGTCTACCAGCAGAACAAGAGAGTACCCAAGAGGAGCGCTCTCCAACACCCCTTCCAAGGACTCCAAAAAGGGAGGATATTCTGAATTGCCGTTTGGCGCATAAGCGCAAACAACAGTCAGGACCCGTCCCCCCACCCAAAGGAGAAGGGAGGCTACCCTCTCGTCCACCGTGGTAAACCCCAATGTACAGGCGCCTAGCCAGGGGGAAATAAGTATGGCCAGCCTCGCTCGACGCCTCTCCCTGTGAGCAACTCCAGAGTGGAAAAGGGCCTAACCCCCCTCGAGGAGACTGGTTCCAGAGCCTAAGCTGTGCTTTGAGGTGAGCCTGACTATATCTAGTCGGAACCTCACAACCTCGCGCACTAGCTCAGGCTCCTTCCCCAACAGAGGTGACATTCCATGTCTCTAGAGCTAGCTTCTGCAACCACCAGGGTCCCCGCCTTCGGCCACTACCCAACTCACACTGCACCCGACCCCTTTGGCCCCTCCTACAGGTGGTGAGCCCATTGGAGGGGGGACCCATGTGCCTCCTTCGGGCTGTGCCTGACCAGGCCCCATGGGTGTAGGCCTGGCCACCAGGCACTCGCTACTGAGCCCCACCCTCAGGCCTGGTTCTGGGGGGGGGGGGACCTGGGTAACCCGCATCCGAGTGAGGGAAAACCTGAATCAATGTTTTTACTCATCATAAGGGGTCTGATAAGCCACACTTCGTCTGGTTCTTCACCCAGAAACCTTTTTGCCTTGGGTGACCCTACCAGGGGCATAAAGCCCCGGGCAACTTAGCTCCTGGGATACATGGGATTTAATAATTGCATGCAATAAAAAAAAATGATTTATCATTGTTTTTTGAGTTTGTAACTTTTTTCAAGATGGCGGTTGTATTGTGTTTCAGCGGCAGGCTATTTGCATAACCAATCAAGTCCCATCCCAAAGTAGCAAAGAAAGTACCCCAAATGGTTTGCTATTTTAGGTACTGGAACCTTTGACTGGAAGTCAATGGAAAAGGGGAAGTATGAAAAGAACGGTGCCTGCTGCATTGGAAAAGTGCCCTATGAGGATAAATGGATTTAAAAATCAGCACTGGGCTCTAACCAAAGTGCCACAGCCTATAATCCATCCACCAATTAAGTACTTCCTAGCTGGTAGACCTCTCTAAGTAGTTGCTATAGACTTTACTTTACTGGGACTACTGTCAGGTGGTAGGGAAAATGTGTTAGTGATTACGGATGTTTTCCAAGTTTACCTAGGCTTTCCCTAAATGCCAGATTGGGCTACATTCAGATCAACTCCAGGATTTTGAAAGTTGGATGGCGTCAAAATAGATGCATCATGCCCCATCATCCCACTGGTAATGTCCAATGTGAGGAATTTTATCAAGCGCTCCATGAGGTGTTTAGCAAGCTTACTCCAGAGAATACATGATGGTGACCTGAACATTTGCCAGAGCTTGTGTACGTGTACGATGTCACACCTCACTCAACGGCCAGGTACTTCCTTTATTACTTGCTTTTTGGTGTTGATGGTCATCTTCCAGTTGATGCAGTGTTAGGATGAAAACCATCTGTGAATGTGAAGCATGACTAGTTGGGAGAACAGTTGCACAGTAAACTAGTACTGAAAAAAAACCTTGTACTACAGTTTTGAAAACAGTATGATACCAGCAGTTTGAAAAAAAAAATATACTTTTATTACAAGAATGGCTGTTTGAGCTGGTTAAAAAGAATCCATCTCTTTAAGATCAATGCTACTAGCATGTGTGATGTTGTGGGAACTTACTGAGAGCAACGGCAGAGAGAGCGATGCACATTTTCATTTTGTTCAGTGATTAGGCAGCAGTTTCAGCAATATACCTGAACTCATTGACAAAGATGGGGCCTAAAGTGAAACACGGAGATATTTCGGCTGAAAAAGTCAGCAAAAAAGACAAGCCACTAAACACAGCAGCACTATTGTGCCAGTACTATTTTAAAGTGTTTCTCACAAAGGGAGGCAATGCATCAAACTTGGCTAGACATCTGTCAGTCAAATATCCCAACCTCTTCAATAAGTCATAAACTAACAGGTTCACGTGAAGACTGGCGACTCTGAGGTAGGAACCGACGTGAAGGCCAGAGGCACGCAGGGCTGAGCTGGGACACATGGAGGCCAAGTAAAGGAGCCTTCTCTTGGCCAGAAGCTTAAGGCATGGTCGAAGTGTTTCTCTCTGGGCTGGGAGCACAGAGCAGGACTGAAGCAACTCTCTCTAGCTTGGGAGCGTGAAACACAAGCGAAGCGGCTTCCGTGGTGGGACCGGGGGTGGCAGCAGCCTCTGTGGGGTTGGGGGCGGCACTGCTCTGTCCAGGCTCTGGGGAACAGCTGAAGCAACGAAAGGCTACAGGGACATAGTTCAACCAAGTACTAATAACATAGTGGAGGTGTCATCAGGACCGGGGTCTAGAGGGGTGGTGGTGTCCTCCCCTAGGTCAGATACTGGGGCCATGGCAGAGTAGAAGACAACAGCGAGTTCTGAATGCTTGGGAAGAGCAGCAGCCTCACCCTGGCTGGGTGCTGGAAATACCAGGACTCATGAGGAAGCAGCCGTGGAAACTGTCAGCCTCTTCTGCCTCATTTTCCTGTAACTGGAGCCAGTGGGTGGGGCCACAGAGAGCTGTGGGAATTTAGTGGGTGGATCGGCGGCTAACTGTGGGGAGCCAGCGGGTAGATTGGCGGGTAACTACAGGGAGCCAGTGAGTGCTTCTACGATGGGCTGTGGAAAGCCTGCTGAATTATTCGAGATGACACTTTGAGGTGAAAAATAGCCAGCGGGCACTTCAGTGGGGACCAATGTGAAACAAGCAGACACTTCAGCAACAGGCTACCATGAGCTAGCAGGTGCAAAGAAAACGAATTATGCTGCATTCTATCTCCTCTATATACCACCAGACCTCTTCCACTTCCCAAGGTTCCAATTCTGGTGTGAGCCTTGCCAGAAGATCATTGATCTGCAGGAAGAGCATGCTTACTATGGGCAAATTCCTTATTGTAGGGGTGTAGTTTCAGATGTGGTACTAGTCTAAGAGAGAAAAAAGTCCGCCGCTTGTACAGTAGGTGGGGCATTTCTAGTAGATCCTGTGGCTTTGTAGATTTTTTGTGTCTCTTACTCCAGAGAATGCATGGCACAGCAGCTGTGGAGCTTTTTAAGAGAGCTCCAGCATTGTGTCATGTCAGGCAGGATGCGGGAGCAATCGGAAGTGGCAAACAATGGGGCTTTATTAAGCTCAAAAGCAAAGAAACAGGGCCACAAAGGATCCAAATGGGGAAAACAGAAAGGGAAAGTACTGAAAATATCGGAGAATGACGTCAGTGCCAGAACTGGGGAACACAGGACTGGGAAGCACTTAAATACAGGACTAATAAGGGAGTTGGGAGTGATCAAGACGAGGTCAGTAATGAGAGGTACGACAAACACCAGGCGTGGCTTGTTTAGGGCCATACTAGGGAGGAAACAGGAGGAGCAGGCAGACGTGCTCTGCAGGATGTGACAGTATTGCGTTTTTTTTTTTGTGTTTCTCGTGTAGCCACTGCTGTAGTTGTACTACGAGTTTTTTCCCCATTTTATTTAATTTACACTTTGTATTGAATTTAAAGTAAGTGTTATACATCCAAACGTTCAAATTTGTGTGTAAACAGATCTGATTTTTAGTGTTGACTGAAAGACATAAATATGTTTTATTTTTGATTTGTTAATTTGTAAACTTATATTCTTTCAATTAGGGAAATAATGTTTAATGAAATATATTTCTTGTTTTGTGTGGAAATTTTCCCTGGCAACATATATGCCATATGAAGGATTCATCAATGGCTTGCACACTTTGGGGAACATTCTTCATATAACAGTTCTAATTCTTGTGCGTAAGTAATGTGCATTAAGTTCCCTGGGCTCTCAGAATCAACAACAGTCAATATTAAAGATGACCAGCAGCTTCACCATACAGCTATGGGTTCTGCGGTGGTCTATCTAACAGCATATATTCCATCATGTCTCTGGAGGAGTTAGGTGAGGAGTGAGGTGTATATCCAGGTTTCCATCCATCTTTTCCTTATGAGGAGGCCCAGGCAGGTGCCAGTTGAAGTCAGAGCCCCTCTGCTCCCCCCTCTTGCCATTCACAAGCTCAGCTTTCATTGCATCAGAGAAAAAAATAGTAATTATGGATTCACCCAGTGGCTCTCAGACATCAGGATTTTAAGGTAGATAGCCACTGAGCTAAAGGTTACTGATCTGGGTGCTGTCTGGGCAGACTGCCTACTTTCGCTTCCACATACCAATTGCCTACTTCAGGGCTTTTCCAGTTAGATACAAACAAATTCTTTCATAAAATTAACTAGCTCAAACACCAGAAAATATTGAGTACCACTGAAGTGCTATGGTAGAGAAGCTGGTGTCCCGACTGGGATCCATCGTCACAGGTAAAAATGGCCCTAGAACAGGGTTGGGATAGAGATTGGGGTATAATAGGCATAGGTATAAAAGGTTGTAAGTCCTAAAGTGCTTCAGCCATTTCAGGTAATGTTTCATTTAGTTGGCAAATTTGGCTCTTTTTGTTCACATAGCATGAATCCCACATAACTCAGCATACTTCAAATTTCTTTGGCTTCTGCATTGCTCTGATGTGGCTCAGACATGTTCTGAACACACAGAACGCCATCAAACCACAAAATGAATTACCAACTTAATACAGGACTCAAAAACTCCATGAGGGCACTGCAAACAGGCAGTCACAACAAATACCCAGACTACGCTTTTAGAAGGATTGAGTTTATGATCACATCTTAGACTATGCATGGCAATAAACTAAGTTCCCAGGGGTACACAGTTCAATAGTGTCTTGTATAGGCTTCAAACACAAAAGCACAGTCAATAAGGCAGAGCAATGATTTCCAAAGTAAGTCCATCATCTAAGAAGTCCTTGAGAAACAACAACTGGAAAAGCCAAGCAAAGCCACCAGAGCACTAGCTGTGGCACTCACTATGAAAGTTGATGACTGAGCACAGCTTAGGGAAACGGGCATGCTGAAATACCTGCCTGACAAGCTGGTTATTGTCTGCAGGACTGTTTTTTGGGCTGGAGTCCCAAGCTGGAAGTTTCCAGAAGGCTAATGCTTCTGGTTGCAGACAGACGCCCCCCGATGGTCTCAGATGTACCTTGCCAAGGATGTGACAAATACAGTATTAGAAATTAAATAATCCATAGCTGCATTTGGATATGCATTTATATTTTAATTTTCTTAATGCAGCACACATTGGACTGAAGAACTTAATTACGTCACATAAACAGAAAATATTTAAGCATGTTTTTGCTGTTTTGTTTTCTTTGATGACATGTCTGCCTATTTAAATTCTTAATTACAGCTGTGAAGTGCCTAACGCACCAAAGTGCTTTCCTGTCTTTTTTCTCAGTAATTTCTGTATTTAAGGCAATTTCTTTGCTACTTTGAAAGCTGAAGGTCTTTGTCCAAGCTATTAAGGTTCTCAGCCTTCAGCATAATTAGATTTTCTTCCCTGCTCTTGCTCGATTGACTGGAAACGTGGCACTTAGACTAGCAAGCATACCTCTATCATTATCACAATTTTCAAACAGTGACGTTTAGATACTACATTAGAAAAACTTATAAATACATCAAAATTGCTCATTAAATATGCTTCTATTCTACATGTTTGGAGTTAAGGTAGAGAGAGATCGAGGGCAGATTGCTGTGCTTTCCATATAACATCACTAGAACATTTAAAAAGATGACATAAACATTGCATAGCACTTTCATGAGTGAGTTGGAAGTATACTATGAGGCCTTAGGTTCAATGCGTATTTGTGGCTATTGCAAAGGGTTTAAAAAAAAACCTTTAAATGCAAGTGAAATCGCCAGATAACAGCTGATGCCGTTATATTGGCGTTATCTCATGGAAACATGGATTGTTTGCCAGTTTCCCTTTAACAAGGACAAGGGACCCAAGGCGTGACATCAGAAAGAGAATGTAAAGAATTTAATTTTTATTTGATGCTTTCTTATCCCTAGTAAATATTGTATTCTGTGTGCAAAGTGATGGCTGAGTGAGACGTGCTTGTACTTCAACCTTTACTGCACTATAAGGACAAACACGGGCATGACAGTTGCGGATATAAGGACCCAGCAGATCTCCAACAAGGATATACTTAGCTCATTCCAGAATGACCTGGCTTAAATTGCCTTATATTTACGAGAGCATAATCCCTTCAGCTGTTAATTTTTATTTCTATGTTTTACTAGACAGATGAACAACCTTTTGTGTTTTTAAGAGGTATGTCAGCAGGAATTGATTTATGTATTTCTTTCTGTTAAAATTGTCAGTAGACCCTCCCACATATCCAGCAGAATAAATTCAGCAGGGGAATCTGTGCTGGAAACAAACTGTGCACACATTAAAAAATCCTGAATTATAGAAAAATAACAGATAGTGATCAAATTATTAAACGTGGAGTCAGAGGTGAGCAGCCAGAAACCAGGATTTAAAAAAAACAGTTGAAGGAGCTTCTAGAACCCATATTTTGTTAAAAACAAAAACCAATATAATTGATTATTTCATTCTATACTCCTTAAAACATTAATTTCCTTTCAATACGTGAAACAACATAATGAAGTTCGGACAAAATGTTTTAAAGCAGATTGAAGGCAAAGGAAATGCAAGAGAGACCTACAGAGACAAACACACCCACTGGAGGGCCGAGCTGGAGGCTGGCCCTGGCCAGCCTGCAGAGGAATGTACAAAAAGCCAGATACAGAGGGATTCTGGGCTGCCAGTGAATAGTTTCTTTTAGGACTTTAATGCCTTTGTATCACTCACAAATCCAAGTCATCTTTGTGCCACTAAGAGAGGCAATGTTTTGTTTTCATGACTGTTCCAGACCCTCTTTGATTTATAAAAAAGGCTTATAGATTAAGGGGAAAAAAAATATTAAATTATAAGGAAATGTTCTTGTAATGGGTATATAACTGGCAACTATTAAAAATAACTGATATGCATTTTTGCCTGCACTGATAAAAACAAATCTCAAAAAGGACAAGATGTGATAGAGATGGTGGGGAAAGGGTTAGGGGTTAGGGTTAGGATTAGGGTTAGGCTCAGGCTCTGTTCTGCTCTAATGTATTCCTTACTGACACTCCCTATGCCAGGATTTGTGATCTATTATGAAATGTGCATTCATTCCAATATAGTTTTAAAATCTTCTGAATGCACAGAGAATTCAACTCTCTTTTAAATTCTCTGTTTCAGAATTCCCTTGTGTACAACTAGACACAGAAAAGACAAGTTCTCAAATGTCCTAGGATCACCCTTTGCCCATGTTCAATGACAGTGAGTTACTCCATACTCATGTGACTGCAGTGTTTGGTTGGGCAGCGCCAACATGACAGAAGCCGGGGAAGTAAATCCTACTGCTAGGATGGAGCCTTTTCACCTCATACTGTTATGGGCTGCAGATTAGCTTTGAATGCATAAAAACATAAATTTACAAAGGAGAGGAGGCCATTCAGCCCATCAAGCTTGTTTGGGGAGAACTCAACTAATAGCTCAGAGTTGTTAAAATCTTATCTAACTCTGATTTAAAGATACCCAAGGTATTAGCTTGCACTACACCAACAAGAAGACTATTCCATACTCTAACTACACACTGTGTAAAAAAGTGCTTTTTAAAACGTCCTCTTGCTAATTTCCACCTATGGCCACGAGTTCTAGTATTTAAAATAATATTGAAGTAACTATTTGGCTGAACAGCATCCAGACCTGTTAGAATCTTATATATCAGGATCTCCTTTGCTCGAGGCTGAACAGATTCAGCTCAGCTAACCTCTTCTCATAAGACATTCCTCTAAGACCAGGAATCATTCTTGTAGACCTAGGCTGAACCCTTTCCAAGGCAGTAATATCCTTTTTAAGGTGACCAAACCTACACACAATATTCTAGGTGGAGTTTTACTAAGGCAATTGTATAATCTTAGCATCGCCTCTCTTGACTTAAACTCCACACACCTAGAGATATAACTCACCATCTTAATAGCCTTTTTAATTGCTTACCAACACTGATGCTAATTAAATCAAGATCACGTTGTAAACTCTGTGCCACTAGTTCAGTATCACCCACCTTGGTGTTGTCTGCAGTTGATTGTATGTACTGGTGTTAATATCAATGTAAATTAGGAACAATAGTGGTCCTAAAATTGAACCCTGAGGTACACCACTATGAACACAGGCCCACTGTGACATTGTGTCTGTAATAACTATCCGCTGCTTCCTGTCTGTTAACCAGTTTTCTATCCAAGCTGCTACAGTTCCTAAAATCCCTGCTGATTTTTAAACTTTAAATTAAAGTTTAAAAATTTTTTTAAACAAGTTTTTGTTCTGATTAAAACTACTTTTTACTGTTGTCCCTTACTCCTTGTTTGTCCTACCATGGCCCCTTTGTTTTCTGCAGTTTGTCTATTTTATTTTTAAATAAATCTCCTGGATCCTCCCCAATGTCTGCTTCATTCCTTTGTCATGAGAGACAGACTGGATTGTACTTCTGAACCAGCAGCCCTCTGTCCCTGTTCCTTCCCCGGGGCTCTCTGTTCCCCACGGACTGAATTTCCCATGTCCAACGAACTCCCCAGGTAGATCACCAGATCTCTGCACTAGACGTCTCCCCCGATACAAGGAGAAGGGAAGCAAACATTGGAAGTCCTCATGGCAGTCTTGATGGCCCTGTTCCATCTGTTCCTGAGCCTGATGGCAGGGCCCACCATGCACCTCTTCTCTGGGAGAATGGCACACCTCCAGAGGTTGGAAAATTGGGTCAGGGCACTCTCCTGGATGTCAACAGCCTGGGAAGTGGTACTCACCTAAGAGGATTTCTTGGATCTTCAGAAGGAGGTAAGAGCTCCCACAACAAATTCTAGCCCAGCATCACTTGTCTATCTTTCCCCGAATTCCGGAGATGATCTTCAGCCCAAGGATACCGTACCGGAAGGTCTGCTTCCAGTTTCCTGCCCCACAGAAGCAGCTAGTGTATAGCTCACCTCCTGCACTTGATCCAGAGGAAATCAAAGATGCAAACACTGGAGGAGTCTATGTCCCTCCCGCAGCCTGAGCCCACCCCTCAGCCCGCTGTCTGCTCACAGCCAGAGGCCGCTGTTCCTCATCCCACTGGCTCCTCGCGGCTCCTCATTCCACCGGCTTCTCACTGCCGGATCCCGTGCTCCTCATCTCGCTGGCTTCTCATAGCCAGAGCCCGCGGTTCCTCATCCCACTGGCTTCTTGCGGCCAGAGCCCGCGGCTCCTCATCCCACCGGCTTCTCGCAGCCAGAGCCCGCCACTCCTCATCCCACCGGCTTCTCACTGCCAGATCCCACGCTCCTCATGCCGCTGGCTTCTCATAGCCAGAGCCCGCCGCTCCTCATCCCACCATCTTATCATGGCCAAAACCCACCAATCCTCATCCTGTCAGCTTCTCATGGCCAGAGCCTGCCACGACACAGCCTGCTACCTTCCCTTAGCTCTCCACAGCTCTGCCCACCATCTCCCTACAGCCAGAGCTCTCTGTCTCGGCCACTGCAGTCCCACAGTCTGGCACTGCCTGACCTGCTGAAATTCTGCGATCTGTGCCCTGTTGGCACCCTTATCTGGGTAATTCCATGTCAGACATCATCTTCACAGATTTGAATAAAATTTGGCATGTTGATTTGGTCATATCAGTAACCTGTCTTATTGTTTTAAAGCACTTTTGCAATTCTATATTTTGCATAAATACTATCCCCAGAATGAAAAATGAATATAAGTGATCATAATATTCAAAATTGAACAGCGAAAACACAATTATCTCTGAGGTTTCTGACCTTTGCTGGATGTGTTTCTAAGGTAAGAAACAAGGAGAAATAGCCACAAAGGATGGTACTCCACCAAAGGTAGTAAGCGGCGCCTGGAGGCAATGGGTTTTAATGTCCTGTTTTCCACTGAGGCTTACTCTCCACTCTGCAAAAAAAACATGATTATGCTAAAATTTGTCAGATATAATTTTGGAAAAAGTGCTGGTACAGTCTTGAGGAAAGTGCTGTGTGTAATCCCAAGTTAATGACAGTATGATGCAAAAATAAGACATTGTTTCCTTGTACATTAATATACGTACAAGTACAAGTGCCTCAATGAAAACAACCTTATGCTTCACTCCTTGAAATAACAATTCATAATTTATATGTACTTTCTATATGAACTACTTTGACATATCCTGTTTTAGTTGCATGCAGTACAAAAATAGCATTAGGTGACCCCAGAACACTACCTCCTCTCCATTTAGTTACTCAAGCACTTTGCTATATATTACTGTAAGCCCTCCCTAAGGAGTTAAAGTGGCCTTTTTAGAAATCCATCAAAATGGAAATCTCAAGACATGGACTATATTTTTTCTTAATATTTTCGAGAGTAAAAGTTTAACTCCAAGCTAATTAGTTTCTAACAGCAAAAATAGTAAGTTTATCTCGGGCCAAAACTAGACAAGGAATAATAAACAGCATCAGGGGACATTCTACTTACAAAGGGATTTATTTAAGGAGCCACATCAACTTTTATACTGATGGGCATTTTTTGTGGGTTTCTCCCCAGCTCTCAGATAGGAAGACAAAGTCCAACCCCACCCACCCGCAACAGGAATCTGTGGTGCTGGCGAGACTGTTCCTCTTTTGCAGAAAGTCAAGAAAAGCTGTTCATGAGCCAAGCACCAATTGGAGGAGGGATGAGAGCCACACTGCTGACAGACCGAGGCTTCGAATGTGTCTCCGGGTGTCGCAGCAGATGTGAGCCGGCAGCCCCAGGTCAGCAAACGCTGCTGAGCTACAGCACCACCGCCAGCTCAACAATGAGAAAACGACAGCAACCAGCTCAGATCTGAGCTGTAGTATTGCGTGTATATTCATGTGCATTTAATGATGCATAACCCATACAAGTATGAATGGTTTATCAAAAGCCTGGACTAATTAGTACTAACTATTAAAGGATATTGCATGCATTCTCATACTCTGTAAGACTGCAATGCTCCTTCTGCAAGGTGTTTTTTATTGTACGAGGCTAATTTGAAATGCTGCTGACTAAACTGTATCTCAGGTCAGACAGTTCAAAACACAGTCTCCATTATAGGACACATATCAAGTTTATATGCTCTTGCTTTGCTTTATGTTCTTTTCTTACTTAAAAAACATGGCTGCCATACTGACCATACTTTATACTGGCTCATTTATTCAGAAATCTGTGTCCCACTCAACCAATTAAATAATCAAACAATGTGTTTTATCCCCTTAGCACTACGACCCGAATCTAGGTACAATACTGTGTGACTAATGAGCTCATTAACAGAATATGCTGCGATTTGTGAACAATTAGCAGGCTGTGTGCAAATGATAAATCGTCTGCTGGTTTGTGGTGGGGAGTTAATCACGGTGTGTGGTTTAGGCTGCGGACTGGGGGGAAAACGTGCCATATCAGCAGCCACATGCTCACAAAACTCCTTATTGTCATCCGTATCATCAAAGTAACCCCTTTGCTCTGGATTGAGGTATAAATATACAAGTACTCAAGGCCAGAAGTGAAGCAACCAGGTGCTTAGTAAATGACAAAAAGGCTTCCCTGGGCTTGTATCTGGGGAGACAAACATGTCAAACATACATTAATGAAGCTCCATCTTCATGGAATTATAACAAATATAAATATGAAATACAAATATTTTCTGACAAAACCTCTTAGTAACATCCCCAGGCATGAGCTCTGCTATGGCCTGGGCTGGCCCTGCCTTTTCAGGGGCCTGAGGCGAACATGCCCAGGGAGCTGGGGGTTAAGGGCCTTGCTCAAGGTTTGAACCAGCGACCTTGTGATTACAGGCACACAGGCTTATCCCACTGAGCCACATGCTGCCCCACATGGATGAGCTCTGCTATGGCCATGGCATGCCCTGTCTTTTCAGGGGCCTGAGGCGAAGCTTTGCTTGGGAGGCCCTTTTCACCTAGGATGCTGGTGACCATTTCGCTTCCTCTGAAATGCAGGTAATTCGGGGGAAATGCATATTCTGCTTATAACTGGAGCTTGTCCTGATCTCCTTAGAGAATTGTCTTGTGGTTATGTCAGCAATCTTGCACCAAACTCCATTTCTAATAAGGTCTTAAAATAGAGAAATTATATTTCGGTGGCCTGAATTTGTGCTTTGATAGCTTTTTCATTGACTTGAGATTCTAACCAGAATTGTATGTCAGAATTTCATCTTTGTGCACATCCTCGAGATGGCCTTCTGTCTCTATCATGTGGTGGCGTGGTTGCCGTGCTGTGACTTCTATTTCGATGTGACTTTCCTCTATTTTGAGCTCGAGAGGTGGGTTTCACTGTTGCTAATTAAAGAGAAGGAGATGGACATTTATATTGGAATTATTCAAGCACTGACTATCCATCCTCCCCCTTATGCCCCAGATGGCTCACTGCAACAACACTTGTTGCAGAAAGCTCTGCCCACTTCTAGGCAAACAGGTCAGTGTCTCTCTCCATCCACCCTCAAGCATGAGATGTCCCTTCACAAGCTGTGGCTCCAGGCAAATCTTGGTCTATGAATCGGCTAGCAGTAATTTCCCACATTTCACACCATTGCAGAATGGTAGCTATAGTACTTGCTACTCAGACATTTAAAAACCAGTTGCATTTAATAGCTTAAAATAGATGATCTGTCCATAAACTAAGCAGCATAACCATTGCAAAGCATAATTATAAACGATATATAATACAAGACATCTACAGTAGTAACATTCTTCTTGATCTGGGATATTTATCTGCTTGAGAAAACGGAGATGGGAGTATTTATAGCTTTGGGAAGAAGAAGAAAGAAGAAAACTATCATGACAACTTTGGATAAGATCTATATTTGAGAAATGTACTTAAAGAATTTACATATCAATGTGCATTTTACATATGTATGTATCTTTAAACATGTCTAATAATAATGTTTGTGTTCACAGTTTTACAGTTTAAAAAAAATGGTGCGTATTGCCACTTTATCGTGATTGGCAGTTTGCACAAAGAGAACCAATGACAGTTGAAATATGTGGTTTTATTTTTTTTATCTGAACAACATAGGAATATGTTTCTCATAGGGTGAAAATTTCACCCTCATGCCCATGTGACAAGCAGTGTCCATTTGATTTTGTGATGACAGCGTTATCCATTTAGAAAAGCGTAAATTACATGTGCTGAACATGGCATTATAAAAATCAGCATGAAGTACAAAATTTCTCAGTGAGGCTTTTTTCTGTGGATGGTTTTGAAAAACTCTTTGAAGACAAATTTCTGCAAACACTGGTTTGTATTCTGTGCTCTGTCTGTTGTCACTTAGTGGGAACACAGCGATCTTATTCGTAGACATGCTACTTGTGTAAGATGTACGGAGTTAAACACCCCTTGCTGAGCATTGGCAACGTCCATTTTTGATGATTCCACTCAACAATAATTGTTGTGAAATTGCTGTCACTGGGTCTTGCTCAAAAACTTCTGTCTGATGCAAGTAAAATGAGATGGTTTCAAAAGTCCTGCAGTGTGGTTCAGTGGGTAGCACTATTACCTGCCCCCAAATCCTGCCCCTGCCCCAAGTTTGTATGTTTTCCCTGACTTGGGTGGGTACTCCAGTTTCCCCACACGATCCAAAGACATGAAATTAGGTAAAGTTGCTTCTTCCAGATTGCTTATCGTGTGTCACTGATCTGCCATACAATGCCAAAGGGTCCCAGCCAATGTGTTCCTCCTGGATAAGGACCAGGAACCCAGGCCACCTTGTACTGTATCAGCAATCATAGGCTTGGTCGATGGAGGCGGCTCTGTACCAGCATCCCCTGTTGATCACCCTTCAGCTGCTAGAACTGACACCACATATACCATGTGCAGTTTTTCTAAAGTGTAATAATAAATGATTAAATATTATAGAGTCAATTGTTGAGTTCAATTTTCAGCCATTGACTAGTAAAAGCACTGAAGGCTCAGTGTCCATGAGTCTGCTCTCCCACATGCTTATATATCCCTACACCTTCCAACAGTAGGTCTAAGGGCTGACAGCCACCGATTTGCTTAGCCATCTCCATCTCTCACATAACAGTTTATGTAAAGGAAGACCCTGGCCCGTGACCAGCACCCCACCTCCTCGATTGTGTCAGACGCACAAAGCACTAGCCAGAGGTGAGAAAGATCATCTCTCCTGCTTCTAAGCTCTTTCTCCACAATGCCATGGCTACTACACTGTGTCTGAATAAAGGGTACATTATGTAACTTTCAAGCTTCAAAAACAACTTTACAGTGCATTGTGTAAAATCCTTTAACAGTAAATGCCATATTTTATAGTCAATGCTGAGAATAATGTTATTTTCTCTACTTAACCATTAGATTTTCTTTAGTTCAGGGTAATATGTATAGGGAGAACGCCTTTTACTTTGTATCAATGTCTTTATGTATTCTGGGTTATTGTAGTGTGTATATGTGTGTTAATGAATCAAATCCAAAACATTTACTCCATCATCCCTGGAGCTGGGCGGCCCCTTTTGGAGCTTCATTAAGAATGCAGTGATGAACAATCTTGAAATAATCACCAGCAAATTATTTTATGCAAACCAATAAAACTTTATTAATAAAAGCCCAAATTATATCCATGTTTTTTTTAATGTTATTTTTTAACAAGGCAAATTACCCATTTAGCCACTGAGTGTTGCGATTCAATATCCAACTGCATTATTTAAACTGTGTATGTGATATATGTGACAGCATTGGTCAAATCTCACCATGCATTATGAGGCAAGCAGATTATATCTGAGTTATATAGTGATATTAAAGTAATGAAAAAGTGGACGTGACCCTAAGCCCCCCACCCCACATTCATCGGTGCCCTCCATCCTTTACTCTGCTACGCTTCTTTGAGGTATCTTTTTAGGTTGTCCATTATACAAAATTTACACAGCTTTGCCATGCTTTTCATTTTTTGAGTATCTTCTTTATTTTGTGTGTTTTTTTCCTGCAGTATCTGTATTTCAGATGGCATCCTCATAGTCCCTACTCTACATTCACCCAACCCTTCTGTCTGATAACCAATTATGTTTGCTATTGGTAAGAAGAGCTTGTTTTAACATCAGAGATTGACAATATTAGAGAGGGGTAATTATACATTCCAGAATATTATTCCTTTCACGTACCAGAGAATGTCAGTACTGAAGAGGGCTAATTATTCCTTGCACAACACAGAGTAGTTAACGCTTTTATGTAAGCGTATATTTTTTTATAAAAGGAAAATGAAACTGCTACTGTATAGTGGAAATAACCAGTCAGCCTATTTTTAAATAAAGACAGCTGATGGTTTACCTTTGGCTTTTGTTCCCCTTAACACACTTTCTTACTTGATGTACATTGGCCAACACATTTACTTGTGGGATCAAATAGCTCACAAACTTTTGCAGATCCCTATAGGCAAGAACATTCTCCCTTCACCTGATTTGCTACACATAAATAGTCAGTTGTAAAAGCAGGCAAATATTTCAAGGCCTTTGGAATAAAAGGGGCTAACAAAATAATAAACAATAAGATGCCAGATGGGCAGAGATGCCGAGAGATTTTATCTTGTACATTAAAACTAGACTTGCGTAAAGCTACAAACAAACCTGACAAAAAAAAGGCTAAATGGATAAGGAAATAGTAATTACTCACACTTAACCAGGCTTAATGTCCTGTCATGTGTCACAGTGACCCCTGCTGGACTGACAGAGCTGCAGTAAAGGAGACTAATTAAGGCACATTTAAAGGCCAATTATTTATGAAGGAACAAAAAAATGCGCTTGTGCAATGAAAATGTTTTCTGCACAATAGTTTAGCATCTGCTGGCTTTTGCTGGAGATATATATTCATATGTAACAGTTCAATTAAGATTTTTTTTAATATTGGATGCAATTGGATGTTGTGCCTTGGCATTTTAACAGATACAAGCAGCAGCGTCACAAAGGAATCACTGGGATTATGGTTTTCGCAGTACCATATTATCGCATAATCCCTAATTATCTATTTCCAGATTGGCATTCCATGAGGAAAAAGAGCTTTATACATGGTCTATACTCAAGACAAAAGTTTTAAAAATAATTTATTTGGTGCCTATTGTCACGCCCAGCTCCGTCCGATCCTCCTGTGTGCCACGCCCACCTCGTTACCTTGTGTTAATTCCCGATTGTGATCACCAGTTGCCTGTTCTGTTCTGCTTGTCTTGTGTATTTAGTCTGCATCTCGGTTTGTTTCCCCAGATCTGTCATTGTTGTCGCAGCCCGAGGTCCAGGAGGACGTGATTCCCCAGGTCCCCAAAGCCCTTAAAGGGGCACGTGTAAACCTGCCTATTCCAGACCTGCCTGTTGCTGCAGCCTCTATGCCCCCTGCTGGCCACACGCCGAGGTGCTTGCTGAGGCGCCCCCTGCTGGCCGCACGCCCGAGGTGCCTTCTGAGGCACCCCCGGTCTTGCCTGTACAGCCCGTCCTGTGTGTCCAGCCCGGCTCGCCCGTCCTGCCTGCCCAGCCTGTCTTGCCTGCCCCGCCCACATCTGCTCCGCCCGAGGTTCCTGCTCTGCCCGAGAATACTGTTCCTGCCACGGGGCCGTTGGCCCCTGTCCCCGAGGAGGTCCCGGACTATCTCTCCATCACTCCTCCTCCCTTAATGGAGAAGGAGGAGCTCAAATGGGACCCCTCGGGGATCTTCTTACTGGGCCCCAGAGACTTGGGTAGGGGAGGGACTCCTCCACCATCACCCCAGCGTAGGGGATCCCGGCCAAAACCCCGCCTGTCGGTGTCCTGTAAGGGCAGGGGACACCTTCGCAGGGGTCAGGTCCCGCCCACCCTGCCCCCTGGCTGGCCGTGGCTCGGTGGCTGCCTGCAGGTCCTGTGGTGCCGACTCGGCTGACGCCTCCGGGTCCCCCTCCGGTGCCGTGTCGCCCACCTGCGGTCCCTCCATCGGTGCCTCGTCGGCCATCTCTGTGCCACCCTGCTTTGGCTTGGGGTTGGACGGCGCCATCGCCTGCCACGGCTTCCCCCTTGTGCCTGCCTGCGCCAGCATTTCCCCAGATCTGTCATTGTTGATGTTAGTAGATGCAAGTACATGTTCGTGGATGTCTGCCCTTTTTTGTGTTCCAATAAGCCCCATTTGCTCATCTGTCCGGCTGAGATCGCCTGTTTTCCTGCTCACTTGCTCCACGACGTGACACCTATACTCTTTCCATTTCTCACTGGATTATGTTAAAATTATGGGTGATTATTATAGGATTATTTCCCACTGGATTATGTGTTATTTTGTATATTTTCAGTAACGTCTCTCTATATAACTACTGTAATTGCAAATAAGCTTTATGAACATGCATATGTTCCTCCCATTTGCAGCTCCTGCATAATTTTACATTTAAACAATTTTGATCATGTCAAGTGAAAATGCCTTATAGCCAAAAGTTTGTCCCTCTCTATACAGATATATTCTCCTTCAACGATTATCATGGCCATAAGTCTGTGCCTGCACTGAGGTTATCGCGTGTTAAATATCCAGTGCAATTACCTTCACTGCACTTGCAAATTACCCTGATAAATTGCAATGCTATGTTCCATGCATATATTTACATATTTTCTTCCTACAATTTTGTATTTTCTCCAGGGAGCACCTTGATTTGCAGTCATTAATCAAAAGCCCAAACACCAAGGTTCTCATGTGCATCTTACTTTCTTTACATGTGAAAATTCCACTGCACGCCAGTCTGAAATAAGAACTCAGACTCTATCAATAAAGCTACTGCACTAGTTTTGCCTTCTCATTATTTAACACAGCATATGGCTAGATGCCAGTCCAGTGAAGCGTGAAAACAGAAAACTGCTGTCATACCTTTTACAATTGTAATACAGTTGGCTGAGGTCCTATGTTGTTACCTGATTGCTACACAAAGACCAGGGTTGTTGAGTTTGACTTATTGTTCTTGCCAGTAGTTCTGCATCAATGGGTTAAGTGGAAGGTAAAGGGTCATCCATCTGTCAAGCATGATCCCTAAAACACTGACAGCCTCAGCAGCAGAGACTGATGTACCATCAGCAGAGATGGGGTAGTTACATTAAGGTGAGAATCTGGCTGGAATGTAGCAGAGTGTCTGGACGGAATGTAGATGAACTGAGTCTTGTAAAGATTCAAGCTGACAGTGTCGCTATGATTTGTGGATGTTATGTAACTCCAAAGCAGAAAAAAATCCAGGAAAACCTGTATGTCATCAGTGTGGTAGTGGCAGGAATATCTAAAAATAATGATGCTACCAGGAAACAGTAGTGGCCCAAGTATTAATCCCTGGGGAACTGCTGTCCAGAGGCAGCGAGGGGTGGTTACAATTTGATAGGAACCCAGACAGATGCTCCTTAAGACCAGCAGAACCACAAGGCGGACATTGCTTAGGTTAGTTAAATTGAACAAATTATTTCAGTTATATTTAATAATTTTGCTGTAATAATGTCATTGTAATTGCACTCACTTTTCCAATTAACTGTAAAAAATGTCATACCATTCATATTTATTTTCTCCTGATTGTTGTAAACTGGACTGTAATATATTAAGAGCAATTTTCTAAAACTCAAATCAGTCCATTTTTTATTTTTGAGATGAGACCACAACCCAGCTGACAGGTAACATTGCGTTATGCGAGTGTTTTCACAAAGCTGACTGAGCACTGTAGCGTTAATGGAATGTTATTTCAATGCTTTACATTTTAACAAAGGATTTGTCAATATCAGTACAAAAACATTACTACCTGATGGTAAAAATGATCATTTTATAATAAAATACCATTTTATTAAAGTGGAAATGCACCAAACAGTCTCATGTTCATGACCTTTGAGTGCAAATCAAAAGGGTTACGTTCATATTATTAGGCTTAGTTATAGCAGTAGTTGTAGCACTAGGATAAAATTCTGAGAACATCTGGAAAACTTAACAATGAGAATGTTTCCATACCTTAATAGTAACATTCAGGAAACATTCCTAAAATAAAAAATGGTAGTGAGGTAATGACCAAAAGTCAGGCTTCCACACCATATGTTACAATGTTAGGAACCAAAACTCTTTCAGTCCACATGTAATTCAGTGAAGATTATGAAGCAAGCTGATGGTCCATCCTGGGTTATTCTCTGCATTGCGCACCAGAAGTCTATAACCCTGCATAGGACAAACAGTATAGAAGATGAATGAATGAATGAATGAATGAATGAATGAATGAACAATAATAGAACTTGTATGCAAGTACAGTTTGTATGTTACTGTGAAAATAAGATATAAATACAGAACAATAATTGCCAATGCTTACCATATTAATGGTATTCAACAATCTGGAACTGATTAAATTTTGAGAAAAATCACCCTAAAACTGAAGAAGCACTGTGACAGGGAAAAAAAAGGTAGTTTTGAGCCTTGATCCTGGTAGAGTGATAACTGAAACAGAGTATCGCAAGTATTTGAAAGATCTTTCTTTGTAGACATATTGAGGAACTGGAACTGATCATATTTTGAGACAACTCGCTGTGAAATGAAAGCAACAGTACTTAGTGGCAGCAAAGGGAAGAGTAAAAGCAGGTGAGATTTCACCTTGTGAATGCAACAAGTCAAAAAGTATTTCATGGATTGTTATTACTGCTTCTAAAAACATAATTTGAAAGAAAGATCTATACCTGTTTTTATTTTGAGACAAATTGCTCCAAAAATAAGGCAGCAGTGCTGTGTGGCAGCAAATGAAAGCATTCACTGCTGTAAGATGCTTGATCTTGTGTGTACAGTAACTTTTACAGTTCTTTTTCAAACTTTGTACATGCATGATATGGGTGACAAATAAAAAAAATGTAAAAATCAAAGTAGCAGTGCACAGTGAGAGGCCTCAGACTCTTGGTCTTGTCAACATGATAACTCAAAAATTATTTGATAGCTCTTTTTCAACCTCTGCAGGCACATTGTAAGGGTGACGATCTGGACCTTCAAAACATATTGGATCAAAATTTAAGCCATGGTGCTTAGTGACAGCAAAGGGAACAGGTAACTTGAGAATAAAATAACTCTCTTTGATCTTATTTCTCCTCTTTCTTTTTGTTCTTTGATGGATCCTATTACCAATTCATGAAGACATTTTACTGATGAAAATTTTCACCTAATACTTCTGAGTCAACCCAAAATTTTAATAGCTGCAATAGATGGCAGCTGTGGATGGAAACAGCAGCTCTTGGTGGCAGCAGAGGGCAGAAAGGGAGGAAGCTGCACATATCTTGTGAATACAGTATTCCATGGATTTTTTTAAACTTCCAAGGAAAATTGTACAGGTCATTGGTTCCACTCAAACCGTGGGGTTAGGGTTTGTATTAGGATGAATTAACAGAAGATTACGTCACCCACGTGACACGGAATTAATCCCTTCATTATAATATTCTGGGAGGTTGTAATCGTGGATTAATTCTGATCGTGTGTGAACTAACCGTCCTGAAATTCAGACTAAATCATCCATGATTCACCCCAGATACTACCAAACTGCACGAACACGTTGTTCACCGATCCCCCGTAAAAAAACCCCATTCCACCATAAATAACTTAAGCTCATAAAAGAAGCCAGGATGGTAATCTGGGCCATTAAATTGGCATGCAGAATACTTATCTTGGTTTCGGGGGATAGGGTAAGGGATCGGTATACAACACGTTATGTTGCCTTTAGGGGGGGAACAGGGAGGCATTGCGCAAAGATACCTGGCGCCAGGACGCCTATCTCATTATACTATCGCAAGCAGTATCACTCGGACAAAAGGGGAATTTGACAAGATATTGCCTGGGGGGAAAGAGTGAGCCTGGCCAGTTTACTCCCTGCCCACACGCACCACTAATATTGGTATAAAGGAAGGGGGAGATTCCAGTACTGACCAGAGCTCAGCCGTGGGATAGAGCGCGCATCGCCCAGCACTTTCTCAGAACTCACGTGTTGGTCTCCTGCCAGGACTGAAAGGGCTCCCCAGTCCGTGTGTGAAAGTGGGTGATGATGGCATGTCCAAGTGTAAATAGCTTTGCAACTGCTTATGCCTATCTGTGAGTCCTGCAAGTAATTATCACCGCTTGTGATATTATTTTGTAACCCCTGTTATGTTCTTTCGCATCGTCTATGTGTTGTTGCTTCTTTTCTGCATGTATATCTATATTCGTACCTTTACGAATATTATTAATTAAAATATACATTATTTTATATCCATTGTAGTATAAGGTGATTTTGCATTGCTCTCAATATGAAAGCTTGTTATTGATGTCAATGTGAGATTATTTTGTATTACTTATAAAAGTGTTTTTGAGTGAACCTAAGCGTGCCTGTTTGTTCCTTCAAGAGCCCTATATCCCCCTCTCATCCATTTTATGACAGGGTTAGGGTTGATTTTATGAATATTGTGTCATAAAGTTTATATTGTTTTTTCATCACCAGCCTCCCCATGGCAGCAGTCCAGTAGCTGGTTGGCAAATTTTATCAGAGGGAACTCGGTGAAATTTATCATGGTTGTTTGGGCTTTGCAATAGCTCAGCCAACTTCAAGAGGTTGATAGAGCCAGTGCTGGCCCATATCCCTCACAGCCAGTGCGCTATCTACCTGGATGATCTGCTCGACCATGCTGCTGACTTTGACAGAGAGCAACTTGTACACTGTATTTACTGCCATTGGCAAAGTTAGTCTGAGCGTCAACCCCCCTAGAAGTGCTCCTTCCTATTGGCACAGACAGTTACTGGGTCACATGCTGAATGGTGAGGATGTGGTGCCAGACCCCAGGAAGGTTGTGTAGGTGAGACACTGCCCCACCCCGCAAAGCACCATCAAGCTCCCAAACTTTCCAAGGTTTGCCACCAATTGCTGGCAGTTTGCAAAGAACTTCTCTGGAACCACGAAACTCCTCCACCATCTCACAGAGATGGGGTGGCCATCAAATAGACTGAGAATTGTGCCGCCACCTAACCACCTCCAGACTGCACTCCCTGAGGTTCCCCCATCATGTCAATCGCTGTTTTCTGTCTGTTTGCTGCTGCTAGTGCTCAGGATGCCTCTAACATAGGCGTCAGTGCAGTCTTCAAAGCTATTGCGTCACTCACTGCAAACCCCCGGTTGACATCTCTAGCTTGTTGCCACTTCCAGCCATACCTCTATGGACAGCACTTCTATCTGTGCACAGTCCATGTATTCCTCACCAGGTTTTTAGGCTTTTGCAACCCCAAGGGACAACTGGCACACTGGCTGGAGGCCCAACAGGGGTAAGGCTTTAAAATCCAGCACTGGCCAGGCAAGCTCCACAGCAACACAGGCACCCTCTCTTGTTGGTCAGGGTAGATGTATTGAGTCATTTTTGCTGTACCAACTCTGGGAATCATTACATCAACATAGTCACAGATTACTTTACTAAGTGGTCCAAGGCCTACGCAGTTCCCAAGCACAGTTCAGCTGCCACGGTGGATGAACTGCAGTGACCAGGAGCGAAACATCAAGGCACAGGTGGTAGGCTTGGTCTGTAAGCAGCTGAGCATCATGGAGACCAGCAACACCACCCTCAAAGTGATGGGCTGGTGGAGTTGTTTAACAGCACAGCTCGCCATCCTGGTTGCCCATGACCAGCACAACTGGGGCTGCCACCTGCCCCTACTCCTAAGGGCATACCAAGTAGCAGTGCAGGAAAGCATTTGGTGCAAACTGTTTGTGCTGATGTTTGGGCAGGAGCCGTACATGCTAGTGGTGTTTGGGTTGCTCCAAGAGCCAGAGGTACTGAAGAAGCCAGGTAGGGTGCCTGTGAAAGTGCCTGGTGGATGTGCATAACCTGGCCCAACAGCACCATGGTGCAGCAACCACCTGACAGAAGAACACCTATGATTTATGTATCCCCAGGCAGAACTGTAACATCGACAACCCGGTTTGGATGTACTGCCCTATTCGTAAGGCGGGGTGGTCTTCCAAGCTGGACAGTCACTGGAGGAGACCTGGAGAGATCATCAAGTGCCTGTCCAATGTCGGGTAAGCCTTGCGGCCCAACCTGACCCCCCTGCAGCAGCTGAGGATGAGAACGCAGTGGAGGATGGAGGTATGCTGGGAAATCTGGGGACTGCGTCATGCTGGCAGCACTGGACTTTGTGGGGACCTGGGGGTTGCCGGGGATGGCTGATATTTATATATCATGAATTCTCTACTACTGAGTATGATCACATATTTCAGGCGATAAATACCCTTATAGCCATAATTATTGTTTTAGCCCAGTCTGAATTTCTTGGCAAAAACGCCTTAAATGCTATGGGGAGACTGACTGCAAATGACAACCAGCACGTTACCTACATTCTTGGAGTCAGGGTCGATTGATAGAAAATCTATGCACAGAAGATCCATGGGACCTTCACTGGTAAGATGCGACAGTGCAGCAGCAACATTTGCCACAATTCTTGCAGTACTTCTCTATCTCTGTTTTCATACGAGGCCAATAAAAGCTCTCTTGCACAAGCCCATAGGTTTTGTCAAACCCTAAGTGTCCAGAATGATCATGTAAGGACTGAAGCACGGTCGCTCTGAACTCCTGTGGAAGCACCAGTTGCTGCTGCAAGGGCTTATTACGCGGCTTGGAGACACTATAAAGGACAGAATCCTTTAACTTCAACTTACCCCATTCTTCCTTCTGTCAGCACGGGTCACATCATTTTGGTCAACAGCTATCAATACTTCCCCAATGCATGGATCAGTGTGCTGTGACTGAGCAATCTCAGCTGATCTCAGCTTAGGCAGTTGATGGGTGCTTATAGTAGACACACTGCAGTATGCCTTGGGTATAGCCTGTTTAGATGCTCCTACCAGGTCAATGACTGTGTAGTGGTAAGCATTTGGAACCGCCAACCTGGAATGCCTGACATCGCGTTGACACTAGCAGAAGGGATAGCCTTCCACTCGCCACCAGGAGCATTCGTCATTCCATGAGGACGGCGTGACAGTGCATCTGCATCTACGTTCTGCTTGCCCGGCCTATATTTCAAACTAAAATCATAGGTCGACAACGTTGCCAGCCAGCGATGTCCAGGTGCATCTAATTTGGCCTTACCAAGGACATAAGTCATTGGATTATTATCCGTATGTACCTCAAACTTCCCTCCATAAAGGTAATTGTGCAGCTTATTTGTAACAGCCCACTTTAAAGCTAAGAACTTAAGTTTGTGCGTGGTGTAATTCCTTTCAGATGGGGAAAGGCACCTGCTGACAAACGCGACAGGCCGTAGACCATCCCCTTGATCTTGATATAATACATCACCCAAACCCTCTCTGCTAGCATCAACATGCAGAGTGTAAGGTAGCTGAGGATTGGCAAAGGCCAAAACAGGTGCTTCTGTGTGACACTTCTTGAGCATCTGAAAAGCTCAAGGTCTCGCACTTCAAGTCCCACCTAGAACCGAATGGCTCCGAAGGATGGAACAGTTGCTTTGGCGAATCATACTCCTTGGGCTTTCCAGCACATTTACATTCTCAGGATTGCTGGTCAGGTTTCCCTGCAGTGATACAGCCCTTCAACAGCTGGTTGTGCGGAAAACTGATCTTGGAATAATCTTTCACAAAACGTAGATAATATCCACTAAAGCCCAGAAAAGAGCGAGGAGCAGATATGTTCTTGGGAGGTGGCCAGGACATCACCGCCTCTACTTTGGAGAGGTCCATAGCAACACCACCTCTTGACATAATGTGTCCCATATAATTCACCAAAGTGCAACAGCTTGGAAGTGCTTCCTCTTTGAATCTGTCCAATACCTTTAGCAACCGTTGCTCATGTTCCTCGAATGTTCTCCCGAATACAATGAGGTTATCTAAATAAACAAGAACCTCCAAGGGGTTCAGGTCTCCGAGTATTCTCTCCATTGCCTGCTGAAATGTGGCTGGTGCCCCAGAAATCCCCTGCGGCATTCTCTCGAACAGGTAAAAAACCAGCCGGACAAATGAAAGCAGTCTTTTCTTTGTCTGCCTGGTCTAAGGGTATCTGGTAATACCCGCTCCTCAGATCTAGTACAGTGAACCACTGGCTACCACTCAGGCAGGTAAGAGCATCCTCAACACGTGGAACTGTTTACTGATCAGGAATTGTTCTTTTGTTCAATGTCCTGTAATCTACACACATACGTAATGTGCCATTTTTCTTGCGTACCACCACTATAGGGGAAGCATAGGGACTTCGTGACTCTGAGATAATACCAGCTTTGAGGAGACTGTTAAAATGTTCCCTCACATCTGCAACATCCCCTGGAGGTAAACGTCTAGAATCCTGTTGGAAGGCTTATCATCGGTCACACGAATGAAGTGTTCTATGTTCCTTGTACATCCGACATCAAATTCACCTCGGGAGAAAACCTCTTGCCACTCCAGCATCTTTGTGCATAATCGCTCCTTAAACTCTCGGGGGATTAGTGAATCACCGAAATTAAATGCAGATTGAGTCAGCTCAATCAACTCTGCGTTATTTTTCTTCAGTGGATCTTTATCCACAACATCCATTGGAAACAGGTGTGCAATTGGCATGCCACATTTCACAAGTGGACATATTCCTCACATTAACTGTGATATGAGGCTTATGAACATCTGCAGCATTCTTCAGGGTGGGTAACACCATAAGCTCATCCGAAAACGGCCCTCCTCCAGAATGATCAACTAGGACCATGGGAGTTGACAGACGACCAGAAAACTTAGGGATGCCAGTAACAGCAGCAGTCCCCCCTGGGGGTAAGGTCATAGGCGTAGCCTTAGCAAGCAACACTATACCTCTTTCCATCTCAGCAACATCATTTGGGGATTCTTGAAATCTGATAGGCTTGTTTAATCTCAGGATGCACAGTCATGGTACTTAGAAAATTCTCACCCCCTTTAAATTTGCAAGCATTGAACAGCCATCTCGCCACAGATGTATTTATCCCTACTATGATGGAAACCTCCCCTTTGATGGTTGGGTCAGGGCACACAAGCACAAGTGTCTCAACTGTCTCTGCTACTCCAACTACATCGCTATTAAACTCCAGTTTCAAACACAAGTAACCATCATAGGGATACTCCTTAACACTGAGTCCCCATATCTCCGAACAATCAATCGGAATCAATGGCATGTGTTTAACATACCTGTCATAAATTGAGTGGTAAAGGAGGGTACCTTGAGATCCGCTATCAAGTGAAGCTTTTGCATATACGTCTTTAATTCGCACTGAGACAGTAGAGCTAGGCCCAATCAGGCCCACTGGAAGTGCAGCTTCTTGCCCTTTCAGTGGTTTACACTTTGTTGAACGTGCCATTCCCGGGACACCAGCCCGTTCCTCTGCTGGGCCCCTGAGGAGTTTCCCGACAATCTTTTCGACTTTATGAGTCGCTTGTTGACCTTCCTGAGGTTCTCAGGATTCTAGCATTCCCGCTGGAAATGACCAGCTTCACCACATTTGTAGCAGAAGATGTCAGCTCGGTTAAGCTTTTCCTGTCGTCCCCTTTGTACTTTTGCAGAGGTCATTCCCCCAAACTTCTTGCTAATGCCTTGTGGTAGTGTCTGTACGTCTGATGAAGGTAAAGAAACAGAAACAGAAAGCAAGCGAGTTGCCTCAGTCTTAAGCCCTTGCACTTCTAGTTAAGACTAACTAAAGCAGGATCTTTTTCTGCAGAAGCAGATGAAGGCCTTAGTGCAGCTGAGACAGTCGCACATTCAACTGGCAGGACCATGGAAGATGCAGCAGCACGGGTGGCACCAGGCCTCTCCAATATCATATCTTCCTCTTCTCGTACATCATGGAGCAGTTCAGTGAAGGTAGGAGCAGGTTTAAGTCTGTATGTCATTCTAACACGAAGAGCAACAAGATCATCAGGCAAAGACCCTCTCGCAACCTGCTCAATGCAGGTTCTATCCATGTCACCCAGTCCAATTCCACCTTTCCGTAACACAGAGAGAAGCATTTTATCAACTCTAAGTAGATATGCTGAAAGCTTCTCACCTTCAAGCTGGAATGTGTTACGGAGCTTAAACATGAGATCGGTGGCGTTCTCTGTCGTTCCAAATGCCGTCTCAAGGGCTGTTAAGTAATCGTTCGCTGTAGCATTGGAATTAATGACTCTCAGGCATCTGACAATATCTGCAGTTGGCCCTTTAAGGCTTTCAGCTATTCTGTTTCTTTAATGAATCTGCACACTTCCACTCATCAAGCATGTGAGCGGTCTGTTCAGCTCAAGCATCATATTCCTCTTCTCCATGAGGAGTGGGCTTCATGCCAGAGAATATACGAAGCTTGCGGTAAACCTGATTTACAGCTGGTGTGGTCTGACACTTCTCAACCAGAGAGAATATAGCATTGACCAGCTGGGCATTCAAGTCTGGAACAACTGGGGAGGGAGTAACTGAGTTAAACAGCCCTTTCATGTCAGCCAGTGTTTTGCCCTCATTGGCCAAAAATGTCATCAATTTAACCTGAAAATCATCATCCGTCTCCATGGGGAATGCTCAATAGCAACACTGACCAGCCAGGAAGCTACCTCACCTCTGACACCTATTTACTCAGGTATTCTGACCATACTGACATCATTTGAGATCTCAATAAGAACTGTTTTTTCCCAAAGGGTGCCAAGCAACGCCCTCTCACTTTGGATCGACCAAAGACTTCAGCATGATCCAGAGCCCAATAAAGAATCTCATCTATGACATCAACAGGCACATTACTTAGCACAATGGCATTTTTAGGATTAATACCCTTCTCTTCACAACAGCTCCCTATCTGCTCAGCTTCCATTTTGCAATAGATCTCACAAAAACAAATAAAATGAAATCTCTATTTACCACCCTCACTAACAAGAATGATACACAATAACTTGTGTTATTGTGATACAGCACTACCATTATATACAAGCATTACAACTGGTTCACCTTAAGGAAAGAAAAAAAAAAGCACATGTATCTAAAAATTACAAATACAGCATAGAAGTATCCCGGACGAACCCCCAAGTGTAACCCCTCCACTCAGCTGTTTTTTTTTTTTTAAAGCACGTGTATTACTGACCCTTCTACCATGGACAACAATACATTACACCACAAGAGAGGAGCTTAAGTGGAGTGTACCAGGCAAGATTATACGTCTAGGGTTGTTTGATTGCTCAGGTGCCGGAAAAGGCCCAGGATAGCCTATGGAAATGGCTATTGCTGAATGCTTAAATAAATTACCTCCCTCTTTGATGTTTACCGTACAGCTGCTTCTGTGGGTTAGACAGCAGTAGAGGTCTGTGACCTGACCTGAGGCCATCAAGTTGGGTATGGGGCAGGTTTAATGTTCACTTCAGCCTTAGGCATAGGTTGGGTTTGAGTTTGTTATTTATGCATGATTTTATAAATATGCACATATGGCTTTTTACACTTGCTGGGTTCTTCACTCATTTGCTCCTTCCAAACGAAGGGGCCATACATGACTGTAAAAAGCAGACATCAATCAAAGTGAAACACCATACATCATTGGTTCTCTCTAACTTGGTTTAGAAATGGTCAAAAGAATACAGGTACTTGCCAAATGCAGAAGATGAAAGGATCAGTCATGTTTGCTCTAGTAATTAAACCCATTACCAAAACTTTTCTTAAACCCACTCAAATGGTGTAGTTAAAGCAGTTTAGTTGTGTATATTTATCTTGTTATTGTACAGTCACAGCACTTAGCTGTGGCAGCTAACTGTTAAGTTACATTTGCAGTCCCAGTTGAGTACAACGTACAACATACAATTGTAACCCCTCCACTGAGCTTTTTTTTTTTTTAACCACATGTACACCACAAGGGAGGAGGTCAAGTGGAGTGTACCAGGCAAGATTACACGTCTAGGGTTGTTTGATTGCTCAGGACAGCCTATGGAAATGGATATTGCCGAATGCTTAAATAAATTACCTCCCTTGCTTTATGCATACCTGAAAGAACGAACGTTAGACACTGTAACCTATACATGTTGACCAAATTTCTTAAAAACACAATGGAAATAACGTACTTTCACAAAGATGATGTATTTATTTGCTGTTACACGATAAAACAGAAAATACCCGATGGGAAATAACAAAACAGAAATAAAATACCCGGGTTTTAAATACAACCACACACAGAGTCTGGGGTACCCAAGACGCAAGTTGTAGCTCGTAATAGCAGACCAGAACACGTTCTTTTCTTTTACTCACGAAACCCTTCTTCGGTCACACCAGGAAGCATCTTGCCCATAAGCATCCAAAATGAAGACTTTCAAGGTGCAGTTGTCTGTGCGTTGTCCTCCTGGGATGGCACCTCACAGCAAATCCCAATATCGCGCCGTCCGCCACCTTGCTGTTTCCCCGCGCGTAGTTAGGCGCTGACACAAGTCTTCGGCGCTCAGCCGAACGCTTACTGCGCTGCCATTACAGTCCCAGAAAATGTTGAAAATAACTAAATAAAAACAGACGACAGCACAATCTTTGAACTAAACTGTAAGTTTTAAACTTTGCCCATCTATCTAATACTTAAAACATAAAGAGAACCTTCCTTCCTTCCCGCGCTACCTACACCTTCTCTCCTTTCTCATCAGCCCCGCCCCCTCCCAATACCAAGCGTTTTGACAGACTAACCCATATCCAATCACACTTCTTTGTTATATTTTTTTCCCATGAACTAATTTTAAACAGCCTTATTGTCTCCATGCTGAGCGTATATAAAATTGAAACCACTACCAAGCATTAAAACTAAACTTTATAAATTTGCTACCTATTTATATTTACCTGTATAACCATTTTATTAAAATAAATGCAATGCAATTACCAGGGGTACACAATTAACCTATGTGTTTTCACTGCACTTTCACAATGTTTTTGTCCATTTACCCCTCAAACTGAACTGCCACCAAAACTAAGAGAAAAGCAAGAAAAACGACAGAATGATGTCTGCCCTTTCAGGCTCATTCACAATGTAAAATAACCCCATGGAGTGTTTGTGCTAATCACTCTGACCACGTTATTTCTCTGTCCTTTGAGTGATAGTTATGGAAAGAAAAACAGGCATGTTCTTTTGTAGGCTGACAAATCTAAAAGTGAAAAATTGATGTAAGGATGTGCTTTTATGTTAAATTACAAATGCATTGTGCAGCATGATCTTCTTTAAGCACTTTTGTGTGCTAGTCCACACAATAGGACGAGACTCCCTAATAGTTCTGCTATTTCTGATAATTAAATGGAAAAGCAATGGAAAGCATTGACTTATACACCCTGATTAAAGCAATACTTATTCTATGTGAAATAATCAAAGGGGGTTGAAAGCAAATAGGGTAAAAGGAAGTAAACATCCCTTGTAACTTCCATTAACAATACTTTCTCTTTCTGCACTATAAAATGTCAAATTGATAATGTTAATTCAGCCAAAACAAAACTATCGTGTCACTCATCTTCTGCACTGATCGATTTCTAGGCAGCCAAGAACAAAATCTTCTTCATATCCTGTGTATTTCCTGTATACCTTCCAAAGGACATGCGTATGACTGATAGAGTCTGAGTCCCTATGATTAATCAGAGGTATCTACAGAAGACATTAGCACCTGTTTGTGCTGTGCCAGTGCTGAAAAGGACATTACTGAGCTATAGCATCTATTTCGATGTCCCATTCTGGACCACGAAATGCCACATTTGTCAGTTTAATGGCAGGAATATGTCTTATATCTTGGCTACTGATCTCACCTAGCCTAACTGTGACTTTTTGTCTATTTGGTGTGTGAAGGAGCTCAATTCAATTTTGCTCTCCAAAAAACAACTTACTAACATGTTTTCCTGTACACATCTGCAATAAAAAGTACATTATTGTCTACAGTCATCTATGACAGGCCAATAAAACTTTTTTTAACATCCCTAAAGGACAATGACAAAATTTATAACTGTACGGAAAAAGGAAAATCTCTTTAGAAGATTTATGAAGCCTTGTTATTTCACATTTGTCATGCAAATGACTACACATATACAACTGATAAAGTGTGCAGTTTTGAATAAAAGATTTTTTCATCTATCCATCCATCCATCTTCTGTACCCCTTGTTCAGTACCTGATTTCTGTGAGCCTAAACATGTCTCAGGCAACATAGAACACAAACCATACAAACCAGGAGACACTAGGCTTGGTGCCAGTCCATCACAGGACACACACACATACTAACACATTGACACACTATGGGCAAATAAAAGATGCTTCACAGTATAGTTATTCTTCCACCCCTTGGGAGAACACGTCGGAGAAGTTCTACTACCCGTCAACAAGTCATCAGAACAGCGATATCTCACAGGAACGTCATACTCAGAATCAAAACAGGATTCTGACAACTGCTGTTGGGTTCAGCAACATTCTCAGGCTCAATGTTGTCTACTCGCCTTTTGTGCTCATCTGCTCTGGTTCGTGGTTTTCTAGGCATCTCGTCTTCCAGGTCAACTTTAGGAATTCTAACCTGAGCATCATTGAGGAGTAGATGATCTCTGTGCATAGTCTTTACTCCACCTTTGTCATCAGCTTACTTTATTTTAAACATATACAAATTAGGCAGTTTCCCCACCCTAAGGTACGGACACAAATTCCACCTGCTCTCCAGCTTATGTTTTCCTCTGAGACCTAGATTTCGTAACAACACTTTGTCACCCACCTTTAAGGACTGAAAACACACTTTCTTGTCGTAGTGGCGCTTATTCCTTAAATGCCTTTGATCCGCGGCCTCAGATGCAAATCAGAAGGCCTCTTTCAGATCCTCCTTCAATCTCTCAACATACAGTATTGGGAGAGATGAACAGCCTCAACCGTCTCCAACCGAGTGTCCACAGGGAGCCTCGCTTCACGACCAAATATTAAATAGTACTGGTTATTTGCCATACTATAACACTTGGTGCAATTATAAGAGTGCACCAAACAATTCATGTATTGGGTCCAAGTTCACTTCTTTTTCCAACTCAGGGTACCCAGCAAGCAAATGAATGTGCTATTAAACCTTTCCGGCTGAGGGTCACTCTGGGGGTGGTATGGCGTAGTTGTCGATTTTTGAATCCCCAGGATTGTCAGCATTTCCAGAATTAGACGACTTTCAAAGTCTCTGCCTTGGTCGGAATGAATACGGGCCAGATAATGCACAAAATATTTCTCAAATAACACTTTAACCACCACACTAGCCTTCTTTCTTTTTGTAGGGAAAGCCTGCGCAAAGTGTGTAAAGCGATCGGTTACCACTAAAACATTGCCCAGTCCCTTAGAATCAGGCTCCATCGAAAGAAAGTCTACACAGACTAAGTCGATAAGCCCAGTACTGGCGATCTGTTGCAAAGGAGCAAACCTTTGGCATGGCAACTTAAATGCCAACAGCTTTTTATGTATTGCTCAATCTCTCCAACCATCTTGGGCTAGAAAAACTGACTCTGAGCAAGCTCAAACGTCTTTTCAACCCCTAAATGTCCAGGGTCATCGTGCAGAGACTTTAACACAGTCTCATGAAACTGCTTTGGCAAAATTATCTGAACCTTCTATTCTCTGGAACCTCTTTGGCTCCATTGATAGAGCAGTCCATTTCTTATAATCATCTTCCCTAGCTCCCGTCTCATACTAGACAGCTCACAACTAGGCTCCATACCCACAGGGCACCTTCCACTCCGAATAGCCTGCATTACAGGGCCTATGATGTCATCCGCCTCTTGCGCATCTCTCAATTCTTTTCCGGACACTTGTTCCAATGCAGTCAACCCCAACTCCATGGGGCAACAATAGGCCGCTGGCACACAATTAGGATGAGCACCTAATTGATCAACACAACGGATAGGCCCACTCTCTGACATTTGAACCTTGAGACACCGGCAGATGGACTTAACTCCAGTTTGAGGTACAGTCACCCACTCATCTGCCTTCTCATCTGACATATTTTGCGACAACAAGTCTGCATCTATGTTATGACGACCAATATAAGTGGACAGCGCAGCTAACCACCTATGTCCAACCGCGCTAAGCTTAGCTGAGGTGAGGACATATGTAAAGGGATTATTATCTATACGGACAGTGAAATTTGCACCATACAAATAATCGTGCAGCTTGTCCACCACAGCCTACTTCAAAGATAGAAACTCCAGTTGGTGAATAGGGTAGTTCTTCTCTGACGGCTTTAGCTTTCGGCTAGCAAAGGCCACTGGCCTCAGGATACTCCAGGTAAAGAAATGCTCCTAAAGAAACAACTTTTTCAGGTCAGCAAAAGCCAAAACTGGAGCATGTGTTAGGCAATCAATGACTTCATAGAAAGCTCTATCACAATCATCGGTCCATCTCGAGCCAAAAAGTCCCAAATCCCGGTTTATAGGCTTGCTTTACACTCTTCTGCTTCGGCCCATAGCCTTTTGTGAGATTGGCTAACGGTTTCACAATGGCAGCATAATTCTCAATGAATCTTCAATAGTAACCGCAGAACCCAAGGAATGACTGCAACGTTTTCGAATCAACAGGCTTAGGCCCCAGCTAGTGACCGCCTCAATCTTCGTGGGGTCCGGGGACCCACGCTGGGCTGAAACAATTTGACCCAGATACTTAACTTTTGGCATACATATCTGGCACTTATCCAGAGACAATTTCAGCCTCACTTCCCCAAGGCAATCCAAAACCTTCAGCAATCTCTCCTCGTGCTGTTCAAGTGACCTGCGGAACACAATGAGATCATCTAAATACACGATCACTTGCAGCACCTGACCTGGACTCAGCATCAATGTGCCTGACCCCTGCCATCTCACACACCCAACTTAATAATCTAATTCTACCGTAGGATGGCTAGTGCTTGACAAACACTTAACGTCAGCATCACGGGTCTGTATGCCAAATGTATGAGTGACATCAATCCCACTTTTCCTACCCTGCTGCACCAGGTGCCTGACATGACTGGCATTGGTCCCTACAATGACTGAAACCTGATCAAAAGTTTTAGGATTTAGGAATGTGAGGGCAAGAACTGAAACAGTTTTGCAAGATCCAACCATTTCTGCTGGGTACTCGACATCCACTATCACATAACCCCTATATGGATAGCTTACCTAGGAGCAGGGCTTAAAAACGAAAAAAAAATCCATTCGGTTCATTCCGAGCAGAATCGATATTATAACGTTTCTGTTTTTGCGTTCCTCATTAAA
>JAODKF010000009.1:211391-240722 GCA_026779585.1 Mormyrus proboscirostris
TTTTGTTTTTGTTCCTGTTCAATGTCATTTGTTTTCGTTTTTCGTTTTCGTTCCTTGAACCGGTTCAGAGCCCTGCCTAGGAGTCACTCAAACTCCACAAGTTCAAGCCTACAACTCGACGAATAGGAACACCGTTCAAGTGCTCCCGGTACCAAGATTAAAAAATGATAGTGACTTGTGAGCCACTGTCTAGCAATGCTTTACAAGGGATGCCATTAACTTTTGATCCGCCTAGCATTGTGCCTTTAATCAAACTATCGGGGACTTGTGAAGCCTTTGGTGTAGTTGCTGCCCCCTTCCTTACATCATAGTTAACTTCACTCACTACTATACCTTTGCCTTCTTTGGCCTTGCTAACTTTCAAAGCCTGGACAAGCCTCTTTATGACTTTAGTTTGACCTCCTGGGTTCTGACATTTAGCAGCAAAGTGCCCATTTTCTCCCCATCTACAGCAAAACCGCTCATCATTTGCAGGGCTACAGGAGGAATTAGAGGCTCGTTAAGGTGATTCAATAGTCGAAACTGTGACTGACAACCTGTTATCAGTCATTTCATTATTCAACCTGTCCTGCAGCCGCTTAACTTGTTTCTTTAATGCCGCTATCTCTGCCCCTTGCTGAGTTTTCACTACCCCAGTATGTTTCACACCCACTTCTACACCCTCCGGCTGACTTGACGGGTTCATAACTGCTGTGGCAGCAATCAAGCTTTTCAGTTCTTTGACCTCTAACTTTAAGCTCTGAATCGCGGACAGCTGTGATTCAATGCTAATCTGAGCATTCCCACAACTAACAGATGTCCCATTCTTAGTTTTAAGGACTGTTCAAGACGCCTCAAAAACCCTGACAGTTTCTCTCCTGATTGCTGCTTAAGAAGTCTAAATGCAAGATACAAGTCCTCGCCTGATTCTGTAGTTCCAAAAGCATCATCAAGAGACTCAACTTACTCCACAGGAGTAATATCTGCTTTTAATTATTTCAAACGCTGGGTCCCTAAGACTCTCAGCAAGTCGCCTTCTTTTCTCTCTCTCAGAACAGTCAGACTCCCCAAAGAGTTGTGTCTGCTCCTTCCATCGTTCGAATGAATCCTCACCACTAGGTGTAGGCAGCTGCCCCCTTCTGTCAAAGGCTTTCTTGACTTTTCCAAAAAATCTCCCACTGCACGCAATACAGGTTCAGTGGAATCGGGAAAAGTACGTGCAGGAGGAAAGAAGGAATGAAGATCTTCTATCATTTTGCCTTCTAACTGCAACAAAGTCTTCATTTTAGCACTGAAGTCAGACTAAGAAGGTGAAACATCTGGAGGTGGAGTAGTATCTTGTAGGACAATGAGCCTTGGATCACCACCCGCAACAGGAATAATTTCTGAAGAAACCCGGTCTTTTTGTACATACTCCTTGCACGTACATACAACTAGCGCACTATTAAGCCCAGAACTGAATGCTTGTCCTCTGACACGGATACGACCGAAGCATTTAATTGACTGTACAGTTTCTTTAATTTCTTCAGGGACACTCTCACTAGTAGGGACAACAACCAATAAAGAGTGGGCTTCACTGATTTCCAAGCCCTGATATCATCCCCTCGACTCTAAGGCTAACTTAGCTCAAACACTCATTTGTCAACATATGAACATATACTATTCAAAAATAAAACACAATTTTTGCACTAAGCGCTTCACTAATATCCAAGACTGATCCCAGCGGTACCTCCATTTTATGTAGCACCTCTCTTCCACCTCGCGCGGGCTAAGCTACACATAATCCTCAAAAGGGGTGCCCCCTGAGTTCTTTTACCTAAATGTATTACCCAGATTAATGGGCAGATAGTCATTGGGGATTAGGTATATGTATACCCATACACAAATTGCAAACGAATGCACTCAGAACAAACCGCCACTTCACAATAGTGTATAATAAACTCAACAATACTTTACTTAAACAATTGTGAATAACGGAAAATGAATAAAAGATGGTTAAACAAAATACCTTGGGCTTCCTTGCATTTGTCTGTCAACTTAAAACCCCTTCGCTCAAGTGAGCCAAAGAAGAGACTACAGACTCCAATACCTAAATGCTGAAAAGCGAGGGGTGGGCAGAGTCCAGCAGCCTGTTGCACCGACGCAGCTTCTTTTCCTACTCAGTTTCAGGAGTCGTTGATTCCAGTGGAGCTTTCCATGTCCCACTTCATCAGGTGGATGATGGTTCTCCGACATCATAAAGTAGCACAGGCATTAGTTTTCAGCTCAGACAACTACTTTTCTGCTAAGCATGGCCTCTCCACCAGGGTTGGGGCCATTCCGGAATACACTCATCAATACTATTCCAAATCAGGAAATGGAACTGGAGTTCGGAAAAAAAACTATAGGAAACAGAATTGAAATTGAATGCGAATTTCAGGGATATTTAAAATCCAACTAAATTCCAACTTTAAATTGAATTCATTTATGAAATTTATGAAATTAGAAAGGCACAACAACCAAGGGAAAAAATCACCCATTAGACACATGGTGACTTGTTAATTCCATTGTAACTTATTGCCTAAATTCTTTCAGCCTGGAACAAGGGAGCCTCCTGAACAACAATACTTGTGTAAACGATTATGCAAAGATAAAGACAATAAAATAAAATAAAAGGCATTTTATTCATGAAAAAATCTGTTATTTTACTTTGATCTTGCTACTTTGATTGACAATTTTTGATACTTTTGATTGACAAAGTTCTCTTAGAGACACAGATATGTGTGTGCGCGTGTGTGTGTGTCCGTGTTTGGGGGGTGGGGTGGTATTTCAGTGCATTTGCTTTTCTGTACTGTAACATGAACAGCTGACTGACATTGAGCCAGCCAATGTGTTTTTCACCCAGACTGGCTCAGTAACTCATCACACCCACTGATGACAAACAATAAACAACAATAAAAATCCTTTGAGGAAAAGCCTTGCACTAAATGAAAAATAGGCACTGTAACTATATAACAGGTAGGTCTAGCAGTAAAGGTACTGCACTTCTGACTCCAAGGTCCCAGGAAAAGCCCATTGATGCAGACTTAAGCTGAAAACCTTGAACGACAAATAGCAATGGAGCTCGCAAAGCAATTTGCTACAACTCCCAGTGCAATCTTGTCAAAAGATGATCTATTGCTTTAGTGAAAAGCATGACTGCAGCAATCTTAACTGCATTTTAGAATTATCTCGAGGTAAAAACAACACCTCCTTATTGGTCGGCAGCACTCAGATTGTCATTGGTTGGCAGGCTTACCATTTAATACCTGGGCTCCTGTCAGCTGTGAGCTGACCCTCACCTAGTTCACTGTCACAGGCTCAAGAAGTCAGTTAGCTTCGCTGCATGATAGGCAACAGCTGCGCCACATCTCCTGTTTACTCTGTACTTACTGCAGCTATATTAATCTCAAGGCACAATACTTCATTGACTTGTTAATGTGTATCAGCCTAAGGGTAGTTATAATTTGCTACATTCTCTGAGTCAGTGGTTACCCTCAGTATTATTAGTCTATAGTTGTTCAGTGCATTCACTTGTCAATCCAGAGGATGCTGCAGTCAGTATCAAGAAAAACCTCTAAATATAAAAAGAGTTGCATGATCGTTTTTTACTGCATAAGGTCAATTTAAGGTCAAACAGGCGCAATACATTATTAAAGATTTATTTTTACTACAAGAGTTTCGTTTGGTGTGGATTTACTTCATAAAGGATTATGTTGCCAAGCCAACTATCACTGAAATTTGCATGATTCCATGGGCCAAGGCAAGAAAAGATAATTGGTTTATGAAATGAGATTATGCCTTTACATGCTGTTTACTTTGAGGTGTGAGAAAGCTAGTGGCATTGACCCTAAAGTAAATTGTAAGTGTAAGCACAGGGTGGTGTAAAGATGGGGTAGGCATTGTCAGTGTAAGCACGGGTTGGTGTCAAGAAGGAATAGGCATTTTAAGTCTAAGTATCGGATGGTGTAAGAAGGTGTAGACATTGTTCGTGTAAATACATTGTGGTGTAAAGAAGGAGTTGCCCCTCTCTACCAAAAATAAAACAAAAAATGTGGTGTCTTTTCCATTTTGTTCCTTATTTGCAGATGAAAATGTGTCACTGAAGGCTAGGAGATTTGTAATGGGTCACAATGAAGAGAAGAAAAGAAAGAAACATTTTAAAACGTACAGGAAGTATTATTAAAATCCAGGGCCGTTTGAAGGAATTTGGGGGCCCCAAGCAAAATGGACATGGAGGGCGCTCACACAGTTTGTCGCTGCATTTTATTCTTAACCAGTCGTTGTCTTGGGGCCCCAGGCCAGCTCGGGGCCCCAAGCAATTGCTTGGTTTGACTGCCTTGTCGCGACGGGCCTGTTAAAATCGAAAGGGCATTTTCATCATTTAAATATCTGGCAAGTTTGTTGCCACAACTAAAAATGCTTTTACTCAGCTTTGATAAGCTTGTATGAAATGAAATGCCTGTACTCAAACTGTCATGCGTGATAAACAAAATAATAATTTGTAGCAGTATGTCTCCCACTATTACCACATCCCCTTGACAACTTAGCACTGACACTAGTAAGAACTTCCATCCATCCATTTTCTGTACTCACTTATTCTATTCAGGGTTGGCGGGATTAGGGGGGTAGCAGAGCCTATCCCAGAGGCTGTGGCACCAGACGGGGAACAGCCAAGGGCGGGGTGCCAGCTCATTGCAGGGCACACTCACCCACTCACTCATGCATAGTAAGAACGTCTTTAATCAAAACATCGTTTTATCTTACTTAAAATCAACCAACTGTTTTTTTGAGTATGTGGACTATCAAAGAGTTATGTAATCTAAGTATGTACTGTAGAGCAAACTATATATATATATATATATATATATATATATAAGATCATTTTAGGTGAATTGCATTAATTACTTCTGAAGGTGCCTGCAAGACATGCTAAACAGCTCCCATATTCAGGGAATCTTAAATAAATTTAGCCTGAGAGAGAGAGAGAGAGAGATACTGTAGGATGAAATAGATTTCTTTCATGCACTTTATCTACCAAACTTCTAATTAGGTGAGACAATGAACGTATTTAAGCTTAATGTTTTCTTGACCTTAATGTTCTTGAGATACCACTTACGCTAAAATTTCACAAGAAGTCATTAAAAGCCAGCAATCCCACATACTGTATAAAGATAAAAACAGATTTATTACGGTTTAATTCTATTTCTGCAAAATTTCATCAAAGTGTAATTTTACTTCTAAGTTTCATCTTTGTATCAGTCTTCTGAGTTTGCTTATTTTGCAGGGATTGAAATGAGGGATGTTTGAAAATTGCTTTAAGTCTCGTTATGAGCCTGTCATGGCTCTGTGATGCTCTGAAGTAATGCATTTGTTATTTGGGTAAAACTGATGTTAGTTATCAGGGCAGCCTCAGAATTTGCATTGTTTCCTACAATTAAAATGGTCATTGTATATCATGAACTTCTGGCTGAGGGTTTTGTAGCTTATGGTCACTCCATCGATCAGGCTCCCCATTGGTCGGCTAAAGAGCTTTCCAGTCAGCTGTCATTTGCAGAATTAGGCGGAGACTAACACATATAGAGGCCACACAGTCAAGCATACACTGTCCCAGAAAAGCCTGAAACCGCCTGAAATTCATATGATAGTGATGCATTATTATTGTGATTATAACATGAATTATAGTTCCATAATCACTGAGATTTCCCACTTATACATTTACCATTCTGCACAGGCTCATACATGTCAAAATGCTCCAATAAAACAAGTCCTGCAATATCGACATAACACGACACATCAAACAGCTTTTGTGATACTTTGATAATGTGGGAAAATGAGGAAGTAATGCCCTGAACATGCAGCCTTCTGGCAGGTTGAGGCAGAAAGAATAACTCATCATGTGATGTAAGATCTAGGGCTTAGTCATATCAAATTCAGCAGCTCTGATCATGAACAGAAGAGGACACCAAGCAATGTTTAGTTGTACAATAAGATTTCCTAGTTTCCCCTACATTTCCCATCAAAGCAGAGAGGATGAACCCTTTTCCTTATCTTGACAAGCTTGACAGATTTTTTATTCAACCGTGAAACTCTTCAGAAAGGTCTCAGTGACATCTACCATGGATAAACTGACCTAAAATAGATGGAGTCTTAAATGGACCACTGCTTAGTAACTTCTAACAGCAAGTAGACCTTTCACAATCAACCCAATAAACTCAGCATTTATTAGCACTTTTTGTCACCTCTTTTCCAATATCCTTACATTTATTTTATAAATGAACACTCAGAGAGGTAGTATTTAATATATATTAATTTCTCAAAGCCAATCACTCAAAGAAACTAAGTCCCAAAACTCATTATTGCCTTACAGCTTCACCCCACTCTCCTGGCCAGGATCTTATTGCTGTCACAGTAAGCTTTTAATCATCATTAATATGATGAAGTGACGGCAGAAATATCCTGCCATCACCATGTATTGCTCAATCAATCCATCCATTCATCCATTACACATGAAGATAATATATGAATCTTTTAATAATCACATGAATTGAAAACATGGGGACCAACACAGGCCATGGATGTGCCTTTGTCATGTGACTTTTTCTACACAGCACACCCTGCTTTTGCCAGCTAGCAATTACAGCAGGATTTTCTCAAGGGCAGCCATACATTTAGAGAGCTACCTCACACACTGCACTCAGCATTCCTGTGGACGCTGTCCCCAGCACTCAGATAATGGACAGATACACGTTTGTAAATTGTTTCCATTTAGAGCCACTACATTTAGCTCACAGTGAAGATATTGTATCATCTTTTTGGGTGGCTTTACTACACTGCTGTGATGGAGGAATTATTTATGGACTTTATTTTTAGCTGCTTTACTGTTCAATTAAATTATCATTTTAGCCTCGTGACAACTGAAAAATGCAGGAGCGGAAAAGAAAAATTATAATTCCAAAGTCCTATGTACAAATGCTTTGTGTACAAAAGATGACGTTTTCACACAGTTTCTGTTCATCGCTTTCGAAGGAGAGGTTTGAGGGTGAAATTAGCTCTTGAGTAACTCAGGTCAGTGGTTTACAGACAGTGACACCAGCTATGATGCGTGCATGGAAAAACAAAAAGAAAATATTGAAAAGCAAGCGCGGGTATACATCAGGTCTGGCAAGGTTCTCAATGAAAAGATCAGAAGGTTTACGGTGTAACACTTCTTTGGTTATTATTGTTTTAAACAAAAAATAAAATTCATTATGAAATAACAGCAATCTGTGTTGTTTGATCCCTGTGTTTGGCGTGAGCTGCAAATGCATTGCCTGATGGCCATGGCCTTTAGCCTCCTTATCAGCAAACCTGGCCAGCAATCACTCAGTACATCTTTGCATATTCAAAATATATATGTGTCATAGAGGCACTAGCAGAACAGGGATCCACTGGGGGGCAACAATCTACTGCATGCACTCAAGGTACAATCAGTTTGCAAGATTACAGGCAAAGTTAATTTGATAGTTATTTACTGATAAAAATGCTAGCACTGTTGAAGCTAGTACTTATGCGTCTCCTTTCTTTATTTATTGCTTAAATTGTGTGAATGTTTACCATTTTACTACTGAAACTGAAAAGTTCAGTAAGGTTGTCATGTCCTATCCTTCTCATACAATCAGTAATGTCCCAGTTATGATTCACAATGAATATAAATAAAAATGCTTCTGGACATGAAAGAAATCGTTATTTTCTTTCCATTAACTAAAGGTCATTTGCAGTCTTGCCCTTTTCAACAAGAGCAGCGATATGAGATCTCAGACAGAGGACAATCATTTCCTTCCTCAGAGCTAATTTGAAGCATTTCACACCGTAATCACACTGTGAACATGTAGATGGCTTTCTTACATTCAGGCTGAAGCAGAAATAGAAATATTAATAGAAAAAAATGTTTACTGGTTCTTCACAATAAATGGTAAATAGGACAGCACTTTTTACTATAATAAGCCATAGATGGATACATGATGTCAGCACAGGTTCAAATTGTAATACATAATCTATTTTTTTCCTCTTTTCATTACAAAAAAATAGCACAGCAGTAATTTTAGGACTGATGACCCTGATTCTGGAATGAGAAGGTGACCATACCCACCAAACATCTCAAAAGCAATCATTCAAATGAAAAGAAAAAAAGGCAGTGAGACTGGGGTTCCCAGGTCACACAAATGTGTGCATTTATCCGGCTTCTGCCTCGCTCAGCGTCTACCTCTGCCCCCTGAAGGAACACAACATTCTTAAAAACGAAAACAATGATCTTTTAATCTGCTGCAGTAAAACCCTTGTGTTGGAAAACAGATTTGATTTCCCAATACAGAGCACACTACTACCAAGGAATAAAAAAACTTTAACCTTTTTACAGGAGAGAGTGTTGTATGTTTAGTATAATACAATACATTGCTTGTTAGCACAAACAGCAAATCATGCACTACAACTGAATACAAAAAGCATGCAGAGATAGCTATAGCTGCCATGGGTTGGTGCCCTGTCCTGGATTGTTCCCTGCTTTGTGCCTGTAGCTTCCAAGAAATGTTCTGGACTGCCCCCCCCCCTTCCCTGACCCTGCATAGGACAAGCAGTTTTAAAAATGGATGGATAGATGGATGGATGGATGGATGGATGGATGGATGGATGTTTAAGGGATCCAGAGATTTCAAACATCACAATTGCAAAGATGCATGATCTTTGACATCTCACTGATGAGACCCTGGGATTTTCATTTATAACAGCCTCTACAGTTTACAATTGTGCAAAAAACAAAAAAATATCCATGAGTTCCAATTCTGTAGACAAAAAATGATGATGACAGAGGTCAGAGGAGAATCAATAGACTTGTTGAAGCTAACAGGAAGATCACAAATGCTCAAATAACTATTACATGGAACGGTTACAGTCTCAAAAGACTATGCAGGGTTCCACTCCTACTAGCTAAGAACAGGACAATGAAGCTGCAGTGGGCAAGGCATCAAAAAACAAGTGAAGGTTGGAAAAACATCACCCAGCATGAAAAATCTCAGTTGTTGCTGCAACAGGCAGATGATAAGGCCAGAATTTGGTGTACAAAGCGTGACTCCATCTTGGGTCATTAGTTCACGGTGGTAATATAATGATGTGGGAAATTTTTCCTTGGCACATATTAGGTCTCTTAATATGAATTTAACCTGATCTGTATGTCGCAGCACACCTGAGGATTGCTACTGACCTGAGTAAACCTTTCAGTCAGTGGCTGAACTTATCACAAATGGACCACTTGAGGGCCAAAAACTCTAAATGATGAGCAGGATAGTTAGCTTGGGCATGTGTGAGAGCTTTACTGGTGAATGTGATGGGCTGTGCTACTGGTCCCCCCTCCAGGACTTGGGACAGAACAGCCCCAGACCATCCAGTGGGGTATTAGTGGTCAGCATAAAACATTAGATACATTAGATACCTGGGTATTAACATTTCTGCCAAGCTGTCAGATCCAACGAGATTAAATCACAGTCCTCTGCTTAAAAAGATAGAAGATGACCTTGCACGGTGGATTAATCTGCCTACATCACTTTTAGCAACAATCAAAATGATTACCTTAATCCTTAATTTCAAAATATATATGGAAATCCAAGCCACCACAAATAAGTTTAAAAACTTTACAGAAATCCAAAAAATGTGGTGGTATGGAGTTTCCTAATTTGTACAACTATTTTCTTGTTAATAGATTGATATATGTCCTAAAATGGACATAAAATGGAAAGTCAGGATGCGCAAGCACCACAGATTCCAGAAGAGCTGCCTCCAGTTGCTCAAAGGATTCCTGGTGCTCTCTTTTCCAGTCATTTGGACTTCAGTCTTATTTCCCCTGCCGTTAGATTGAACAATGGTCTTGCAATTTTAGTGCAATTCTGTTTGAATCTCTGATAAAATATGACGATACCAAGGAATGATCTGATCCTTTTCTGTGACGGTGTAACCCCATCATCCATCATCAAATCAGCTTCACTCACTGACGCGATTGCTCTGATTTTGTCAGGATCTGTCGCAATACCATTCTCGTCTATAACATACCCTAAGAATCTCATACTTCACCGCAGGAAGTGGCATTTCTTTGGAGCAAGCTTCAGCCCATGAGCACTCAGTCTGCTGAATGCGAGATCCAGTCTTTTCAAAGCCTCTTCTTCATTTGGTGCGAACACCAGCAGATCATCTAAATAGCACAGCAGAGTGAGAATTTTGGTCGTTCATGCGGTGCATGAAGCTTGCTGGGTTGTTACAGAGCCCTTGCGGTAACCTGTTAAATTCATGAAGCCCCATGGGTGTTGTGAAGGCAGTAAACTTCCTAACTTTCTCTTTCATTTTTATACTATCGAACCCAGAAATGAGGTCCATAACATTAAAGAGGACGTTGCCTCCCAAAGCAGCCAAGCAGTTTGCTTGATGTGGGAGAGGGTGCTCATCCGTTGATGTACGAGCATTCAACCACCGATAGTCCACGTAAATCCGAAGGTCTCCACACTTCTTCCACACCAAGACTAAAGGCGATGCCCACTCGCTAGAGGATTTGCATATAATCTCCAGTTCTTCCATTTCTGTCAACACCTCTCGAAGCTTGTGATACTGTGCAGGTAACTGCTGCTCTTTGAGAATACACTCTCATACCTACATATCTACTCCACAAGTCTGCTTTTCCAATGCGATAACACTTCACAAGCATCAACATTGAGGGCATCCAAGCTAAGATCACTCAATGTGTGATGGACATCACTCATGTGGTTTGTATTCTTGGTAGTAATTCTGCCCATGATCTGGCCTAATGATATCAGTTCATTGGAGTTTGGTAGTTGTACCCCTGTGCTTAAATCTTCAAGGGCTAGGCAGAGGGACACATCTGCTACTTTAGAATTCCTTCTCAGGGTGATTGGTTTATCGTTTGGGTTTAGGATCTTCATTGACGCTACAACTCTACCCACAATTATGTTTTTTCTGGGAGCCTGCGATTTGGATGGTTTGACCATGATAGTGCTACCAACTGAAACAGGTGCAGTAAGTGGCAATCTAGCCCACACAAGATGCTCATGTTGCGGCAGTAAAGTCACAGCCCTCTCAAGCCTGGCAGTTCCAACTATGTATGGCATGTCTGTGCCCTTCCAACGCTGAAGACCGGACTGCATATTGAGGAACAATTCAATGTCACCTTCTCCAGAGCTCTCTGGTTTATTAACGACACGCCAATAACTGGGAGTCTTCTTAAACTGTCTCAAAATTAATTTAATTACATTCGTACAGAGGATCATCTGATCACGTTGTCCAGGTACAACTAACGTGGGGACACTAACTATATGGCCATACATTTGAATTTCAAGTTGGTATACACATTTTGGCTTGACATGGGTGCTACCGCAGCCAATCAGCAAAATGTCTGTCTGCGTCTCAGGAGTTTCACATGCAAGGTCGGAACTCTTGATTGTCTGTCCAGCTTCTTCGTTTATAGTACAAGCCATGGATCCACAGTCCAAGGCTCGCAACAAAACCTTACCCCCTACCAGAACATCAGTGTAGAATAAACTGTTGGCTTTTTTGAGTTTTGATACATTTTGAAACAAAACAACAGTATCAAGAGAGGATTTACAACTTTCTTCATACAATGTCACATCGTCAGTGGTGATGGTTTGAAACTTCTCTCTCACATTGTCCCCTCCCAAATGTGAGCAAGCTAGTTTTCCTGCTGGGCATCTAACTGAGGCGTGGCACCAGCAGGGCAGTTTCTGCGTTGGTGTTCTGTCTACAAGCAATTCAGACACCATTTCTCTCTCATGCAGTGTGCACAGGTGGAGTGTGACGAACGGTCAAACCAATGTCTGGGGTCTTAAAGTCACCTGGTGTTCGGGGAAGCCACTAGCCTGCTGACCGGTTCACTCCATCATTCTTTCCAGCATACCAAGAACTCGCTCCAGAGCTTTGGAGTCAGAAGTGGGCTTCCCTTCAAACTTGGGTGAGCTGACAGGGCCACATGCCACAACATTAATAGCAGTAGGCTCCCTATCCTCTTCAGAGGGAGTTTCCGTGACAGCAGCTGCAACATAAAGGGCATAGTGTTTCGAAGCATTGGAACCCTTGCATGACTGACTCTCCCACTGATGTTCATCAGTGGCCTGCTGGATTTCTTCTACTGCCCAAATAGTCATGGGTTTACTTCTAGACACGGCGCAGATCATAGTCAGGGCAGTTACGTATGAACATCATGGCAGAATCTCGACACTCATATTTTCCATTCTACTGCCACTGCATTATAGGTGACTGTTGGCTTTTTCGGCAGCAATGTTCATTCTGACCGAGTAATCTATAGGGGTTTCTCTTGTTTTAGGTTGGGTCACATAGAATTCAGTTAGCAGGAAGCTAGATACTGGACTATCGCTAAAGTAACACTTCAACATATCATAAATCCTGTCAGGGGCTGCAGCCACGGTAGAGGAAGAGGTCCTACTTTCACTATGTCCTTGGCCCGGCCTAAAAGGCGACTCTGCATAATGCTTTCCTTTTCTAACTCAGGTCAGCTGCTCTTCTGTAGGTACAGTTCCATTACATCTACCCATTCCTGGACAGTGTACTTGTCACTTCCATCCCCTTTGAACATAGGTGGCTCTTTTATATCTGACCTATCACACTAACATTGGGAAGGTCAGAGCCCACTAGTGTTCTGAAAGATAAATGAGGAAATCTTTGATTGAATATTACATATTTACAATAAAATACCCACTTTAAGGTATGTCCCCTCCAAAATGAAATGATACTACAGTTTTGGACACACAGATACAGACGTCCACATGCATTACGAGCCCAGCTGACAGGAGCACTATTATTACCTCAACACTACGTGTGAGCTCCAAATGCAGATAATCATTACCTTCAGGAACTGAAGTGTTCCTTCTGTCGTGTATGTCTGCATTAGCTGAAGCTATGTGTCAAGTATGGTAGTGATTCACAAGGCCCTTTCAGGCATTCGCTTATTTTATATATTAATTTTTTATCGGTTAAGCTTCCTTTGTATGCGGTGCACTGATGGAGATACAGCAATAAGTCTGATATTGGTTCCAGTCACTCAATAAGATGTCACCTCCAGCTTAATGTCTCCCACTGTCCCATTCATCCCACCAGGAAAGACAGTATGCAGTTAAAGTTTGTCGTCTCATCAAAACCTTTGTACACCATCTTTGTCTGATCATGAAACCTCCGGATTAAAACTGGACCTGCAGCATCCTTCTTTTTCTATCTGCAACTTCCTCCACTAAGAATGACAAGCACAGGGCGTTCTCTCCTTTTAATGGGCGCTTTAATTGGTAGCCTTCAACAGTTTCACTTTACCAAACATGCTGTGTGAAATAAAATAAAATAAATTCCTCTGAATATTTTCACAGAGAATAATTATACACATTAAACAACAATGATCAAGATAATAACATAATTAGCAAATATGTATATATAAAGCATATATAGTATATACATAAAAATATAAGTAAATTATCTATTACACTAACAGCTACAGAAACTCGCTAACATGTTAACTAAGCATATCACCATATTCTGCGTAACAAAAACTGCCAAAACCTAAAGGAAAAATGTACATACCTCATTGGCCTCGTAAGCGTTATGGAGGATAAGATAAGATAAGATAAGATAAGATAAGAATTTATACTGTAACAAATACAATAAATAATAAAATTAGTGCACACAATTACACATATTGCACAGACCTAAAAATACACATACATACAGATTGCATAGAGTGATGTAAATACAGTTGTATTGCACAATATACAGAATAGTGACATAATTTATGAGGTATTATAAAGTCTGATGGCAGATGGAATGAAGGACCTGCAGAAGCGCTCCTTCTTGCATGTTGGATGCAGTAGTCTGTTGCGTAAGGAGCTTCATAATGTCCTCACTGTGTCATGGAGGGGGTGAGAGGGACTGACCATAATGGATGTAAATTTGGCCAGCATCCTCCTCTCAGCCACCTCCTCAGTGGAGACTCAGGACAGAGCCAGCGCTCTTGACCAGTTTGTTCAGTCTCTTCCTGTCTCTTCCTGACCTCCCACACCCCCAGCAGACCACCATGAAGAATATAGCAGATGCTACTATAGTGTGGTAAAAGGTCCTTAGTAGCGTCCTGCACACACCAAAGGACCTCAGCCTCCTCAGCAGGTGGAGACGGCTTTGCCCCTTCTTATACAGGGCATCTGTGTTGTGTGACCAGTCCAGTTTGTTGTTTATGTGAACACCCAGATATCTGTACACAGACACAGCCTCTACCTGCACTCCCAGAATGTTCACTGGTGCAGATGGAGTCACCTTGTGGCGGAAGTCAATTACCTTCTCCTTTGTCTTACTGGTGTTTATCAGGAGGTGATGACCCCCCTATATTCCAGGAAAATCCTTCACATTGCTCTTTTAAATAGCAAAATCACTAGACAAGTAGCTTATATTTCCCTTAACAGGAACATGAGATTGACTAGTGCTCGGCACTTGAATATTAGAAGAAAAAAATGTAAATTCGTCTCAAAATAAATCCGCTAAGAAACTATAACATGCAAGTTCAAACAAATATTTATTTCTATTAAATGAACACAAAACTAAACAAATAAAACAAATTAAACATTGCTGACTCTGATGGCAGCTACAATATGTACTTCTACTATGAAACAGTAGAAAAATATTGTTCCACCCAAATACTGTAATTCCATAGAGAAGTCCTTTGTGATTGTAAGGAACAATAATGTTCAGCTGTTTCAACGTACCAGAAGAAAACCTGTTACTAACTTAGCTGAGTACCCAAATACCCTAACAGCAAGTTGGATTGTGACAAAGGACAAACAAACACTTCTCTTTCATTGAGCAGGTCTTAGTTTCTATGGCAACTATAAATTCTTGCTTGAATTTACTTACATAAATTGATATTATGTCATAATTTTTAACTATATCTACATTTCCCCTTAATTCACTCTCAATTTCCTTCAGTCCTCAGACTGATAATCACATTATCTTTCAGTTGTTTATCAGAGGGTTTTATCCAATGTGTCTTGCAACGCTTACAATTATATATGTGTTGTCATGTATAAAGCCAAATACAATGAAGCAAAAGTAACCCTTTTCCTTGAAATGAACTCATAAACTCGTGACAATCACATAATCAATTGGGATTCACCAAAGGTTATCTTAAAATTAAGTTGTTACCATGATCAATACAAGAACTTCAGAGATAAATTATATATTTTTCTACACAAAGAGTTCTTTCTCTTCAAGAAAAGCCATAATTATAGATATGGCTAGGACATGGAAAACGGAGGAGGGGTTCCCGTTGTGTGCCTTTTCTCCTCACTGTTCCATGGAAACCATAGTAACTGCAAAACAGTGAGTGTGTCTCCAGCATGTAAAACACTGCCCATTATGAAAGGTTGTCTGTTATGTGATGCTGTACAATGTGTGTCTGCAAACATTAAGACACTCTAGACTTGTGGTGTTTGAGAAACCCAAACCCAGTGTGACAACTGCAGCTTGATGCTGTTGTTCAGTGGACAAGAAAATGAAATTGTTTAGAGTTGTGCTGGTCCAGGATGACTGCAGTAGCTCTGACACAGTGTGAATAGTTAAAGTGTATATAAATATATTTCAGGCAGGTTCTTCAGCAGGAGAAAGGCTGCCAAAATGGGTGGGTCACTTCATCACAGCTGTAGGGTTATGGATTTGAATCTGGCAACAACTCTGACAGAGCAAAGTTTGAAAACTTTCTTTGAATACTCTAGTTTCTCCCCATGATTCAAAAACATGCTCTGTAGGTGAACTGGTGACTCAGAGAACTTCCCATAGCAACTGAATGGAAGACGACTAATTTTCTCCACACGATCATTAGATTTAGTGGGGAAATAACCACTGTAACTGAGACATTCTTTATTTAATCTTATTCTGCTCAATTAATAAAAGATATGTCCAAGGTTTGAGTTAATGGAGGAATCTGCAAGGCAAAAGTACAGAATAGATAAGAACGAAGTAAAATGCATTAAGATGAGAGATCAGAGAGCTGCGTAAGGTACGCAAAATAATGAGAGATTAGGGAAGTACTGAAAGAGGCAGAGCAGGTCTAATTGTCAATGTACATCAGTGAGATTACATACCCAGCAACACAGCAGGGCAATGGTGGGGGCAGAAAAAAGGACAAAGCCCATTAATATGTCAGTTAACATGTTATAATCCTGAAAGCATCCTCAGGTTGGTATTGCGTAAAGGCCGGCTCAGCATGTGCCTGTGACGAGAACCCCTCATCACCAACAGCCCACCTATGGCTTTAGTGAACCAGGATGCATGAAGAACATGCTTATGGTCTGGCAGAAGGTGGGCCGGGGGACTCAGCCCCTTAATCACTCAGTATTTTAAAGGAGCACTGCATACAGCACTGCTTCTTGTGCTTGTTCCTGAATAGAGAAGCAAAACCTGAGTGAACCCTACCCTACTGCCTGTAATTGCAGAGATGGGCTCCACAACACCATCACTTTGACTGGATGATTGGGATATAAATATACATTGATGGAAGGAAGAAGGCTAAATAAATGACCAATAAATGAATATGTGAAAAGACTGCCTTTTATCAATAGGGCAAAACGCACAAATCCAACTTACAACCAATGCAAACTAAAGTAACTCTCCTCCATCAAGGAAAATAACCTGCTGCAAAGTAAAACTAGATGACTCTGCTTGCGGCAACTTAATTGAAGGGATTTTCAGTCCTGGGAAGCTTCATGCAGCAAACCAATAACAAGACAGTGCTGGACTTTTGCCAATTTGTATCTGTGTTGTGCTGGACTGCTTACATTTTTATCATGAACGACAGCACCATTTTAGCTCTGCTCCGACTCTGGCTCTGACTCTATCTCTCTGCACCGATGACACAATTTACCTGTCGGAATAGCTGTGAAAACCAATGATTTTTTTTCATGTTTCCAATGCACCACTTTGGCAAAATGTTACAGCAGCACCCCCAAGAGGCAAAGTCTATGAATAGCACCCACAATGCTCCAAATCCCATGTATGAAGAAAGCAGGGAGACACCACTTTTGTCCTGCAGGGGCAGGTGTCTCACAGGTTTTTAATTAATTATCAGGTGAATTCTTGGTTTATCTTTATTTGTATCTCAAATTAGTAAACATAATAAAGCCTGTGCATACTGTCTATCAGATTTTCATATTGATTTAAAGCCCATACTTCTGACATTTACGTGAATTAGTCTCACTACTCTTCTGAGGTGTAGTCCAATAGCAGTGGGAGAAGAATGAGCTAGGCTGGGTTTCATTTAATTCACAGCCTACAGTGAGATAAGGCTCATACACATTCTGATATGCAAAAATATTAGATCAAACACATTACATTAATCCTCATGTTGTCATGGAGCATATTCACACTGGGAAACTGTGAGAAACAGACCAGTTTTTCCTGCAGCAACTATATTCATTCAGTAATAATGTCATGTGTGGATGCTGGAGGGAGGGGGCGCTTTATCACGTAGAATAAGGGATTCCAAATGTTTGACTTTTCCCCCCAAATCCTTGGTGCCCCGCAGTGTGTTTTCCTCCCCAAAGGCATGTACGACCAGACACTGACAGCTGACCCTGCAGCCTTCCTGCATCTTTCTGCCTCATGTTCATCCGTCTGTTTAAAACTTTCCTCTTGTTTCTTTGACATCCATCTCCTACCTCCCATCCCTGTATGTTTTGCCGTCACACCCAGAGTGAAACCTAACAGATATTTTGACTGAAAGCAGTATGAGCTCAGTTCATACTCCTGGGTTACAGCTCAAATACTTGCACATTTTTGCCCAAATTGTGTTGCAAATGTATTATGATATCAGACTCACATTATCTCTGAACACACTGAGGAAATTAACAATGTGCAGTGCAAGCCAGTGCCAGGAGGCGCTGTGATTAGCCGGCCACATTCCCCCCCCCCGCCCCCCCCATGCCCCATTTCTCATCAGATCCATCTGGCTACTCTTTAATTCATGGACGGCACTTAGAAACAAGGCAGAATTTACAACTTACTGCCTCTTCAAAAGCTGAATAAAAGGCGATATCCCCCCCCCAGCAGGTCCCTGCTCCACTTAGCAGCCTCCTTCCCTGAAACTTAGATGCCGTCTCTCCTCCCAGGTCAACCCGAGGCGTCGGCTGAGGAGGCTGCCTTTCAGCAGCTGCCTGCTGTATAACACACGCTTTACTGCATGCACTGTATACTGTGCCCTACTGGACAGGTCTGTTTCGATTAAGTGGGAAAACATTCCTAACATAAGCAGTTACAGAATAATCAAGGGCTATACATGCTGCTTTTAGGTCATTCTCAAACTGCTCTTTAACTGATTCTCATCCTCTGCTATTTTTCAACATTAAACCAAGTTAAACACAGCTAGCTATTAGTGAACAGTAAAACCTTGAAGTACACAAAGACAAGCTAAAATATTTTTTAAAATCCAGATTAAGCTTTGTTTGACAAGTTCTAAATCATCTTAAATTTGATTGTTTAGCAGCACAAATATGAATATTGTGATATAAATATTGAATTGTGGTTAGAAGTGTTCTTGGAATGAACCAGTAACAAAACACTTGGTTTTTATCAAAACAGGTCTTATTACCAGTACAGGATGAGTGTATTATGATGGATTCTGATCATGATTGTGGTCCTAGTACAGGATTATAATACATACGTACTTCTGTTTGCTTATGAACAGCTGAGGCTTTCCGGCTTCAAGACTATTGCATTGAAGCACCTTCAGGTTCCCGTGGTTTGTTCAGATCATTTTTAGAGCCTCATCTAGAAGATAGGAGTAATTACTATCCGGTACTGCTAAGTTTCCATAATCACTACCAAAGTAAATACTTTATTGGTGGTTTCAAACGCAGCAAAGTGTCCATCACTGCCTCTGCAACACTGCAGAGCAAAATCATCCCATGCTGGATATAGTCAACCACAGGGAGGATAAACTGGATACAGCACTTCGGGATGACAAAGGATGCATTTTTAGAAAATGCATCCTTTTTAGAAAAAGACAAACCATCCACCACCTGGGCAATGAATGAACAAAATGACTAAATATCACCACTCACATCAGAGTCTACAGAGACTGGACCATTTTTTAAAAGTCTGCAATTACAAAAACAATGATCCAAAAACAAGAAAAGGGTGAACCCAGCTTGCAAAGCGCCACCAGAGCCTGATGTAATCAGCAACATAATACAGCAAAATGAACACAAAAAAAGTCTGAAACTGACCAGAACCCTCTGAGTTAATAATAATAAATTTAATTTATAATGCACTTTACATTTTACAGAGAAAATCTCAAAGAGCATATAGACAATAAGAGAACGTTACATTAAAAACAGCAATAAAAAAAGGAATAAAACAACTAAGCAGTTAAGTAATCATTAAAAACATTGGTTAAAAAGAAACGTAAACAGTGATGTGCAACCTGGATGACTGATGTCACTTATGTCGAACTGTAATTAAATCAACCACTTAGGACACAGTGAAAACTATTGCCCTTCTAATGACATTTCTAACGGAGGCATATAAGCCAGTCTGGGTCTTACTGAAATTATTCATCTGCTAAAGCATAGACTTGCACCTGTGCATGTTGTGATCCATTATATTTAAGATCTGTCCATCTTACAAACGTTTAGTCTTGGGGGCCCTGAAGCTTATCCTGGGTAGAACAGGGCACGAGGGTAAGGGTTAAGCTGGGGTACAGCCTGAACCGGATGCCAGTCCATCGCAGGGCACAAGGCTGGGATACAGCCTGGACCGGATGCCAATCCATCGCAGGGCACAAGGCTGGGATACAGCCTGGACTGGATATTAGTCCATCCTGGGGAATATGTACATATACTATACAGCTTTGAAAAAAATGAGACCACAGCAAAATTTTTGGGTTTCACTCATTTCTCAACTTATAGGTGTGCACTTGTGTAAAATATACATTTTTTTGCAAACTACAAGCTGGCTCTCCTCTGCTTCTCATTAATGAAGGGCTTCTTCCTTGCTTTATGGGTCTTAAGTCCTACTTCTAAGAGCCTGTTACGAACTGTCCTAACAGTGGGCTTCACAGCACTTAATGTTTCCCATTCTTTTTGAAGGTCACTTAAGGTCATCCTCTGATTTATGAGGCACCAGCAGATAAATTGACAGTCATTTCTGACATTAGAAAGTTGCTTCTGCCCGCTTCCTGACTGATTTTTGGTTATTGTCAGTGTTTCCTGCTTCACCTTGTTCTTATGTATTGCTGTCTTACAAACTTTGAGCCTGTCTCACAGTGTCAGCAGAACCAGAATTAATGCAGATTTAAAAAATATATAGAGTGGTCTCAATTCTGTTCCTGAGCTGTATGGACAAAAGTATTGGGACACACCTCTCAATCACCGAATTCAAGTGTTTCATTCAGACCTGTTGCCACACGTATATAAAATCAAGCACCTGGCTATGCAGTCAGGTTTACAAACATTTCTGAAAGAATGGGTGGTTCTGAAGAGCTCCGTGAATGCAAGAATGGCACTGTCATAAGATGCTACCTTTGCAATAAGACAGTTTGTGAAATTTATTCCCTGCTAGATATTCCACAGTCAATTGCACGTTATATTACTGCAAAGTGGAAGAGTTTAGGAACAACAGAAACTCAGCTGGGAAGGAGCAGACCACATAAAGTAACAGACTGGGGAACTGGAGGTCTGGGCATCTTGGCTTAAACCGCAGCCCCTGTGATACAGAACAAATGAGGGAGAAATAAATACAACAGAGAAATATTTAAAACAAGCACACTGTCAAGATGGGGCACGATAGACAGCAATGCAGAAGCTGCTTACAAGCGCATGGACTTTATTATTCACAGAACAGGACACACTGAAGGAACGTGGACTTGGAATGGCACTGACTGTTGATTAATGGGTGACCAGCTCTACCCCGACCCTAAAGCTAGTGTCACCTTAACACTGAACACCATTTTTTGGTAAACAACAATATATATATATTACTCAGTATGTCAGTAAGTACTCAGACCAAATGCCTCCCTATTAGCTGGAGCCAAACCTACACTTAGGAGCCAGTTAACATGACCCTGAACCACCAGTGAATTTAAAGGATCTCTACATGCCCTTAATAGGGTTGTAAAACATCAATAATCATAAACATGGTTTATGAAGACTAAAGAAGTGTTGCTTTATTAATTTCAAGTGAAGTTTTATACAGAATACTTAATTATTAAACATAAAGCACAAGACTGAGAAGTAATTAGGGGAAGAATCCTAGGTGATAATTTGGGCGAATGTTAGAGCTGCAACACCGACTACAGTATGTATGACTAAGTTAGATTTATTTCTACAGGCAAACTTTTAGACAAAATCCTTCTCCTTTGTGTATTACAGAGTTTGATTGGGATGGAAATGGAATAAGCATGAACAGCTATATATTTATTTATTTATTTATTGAACTTGGGGAATGTACATCAAAGTAAATGTCTATTCCCATTGTCAGGAAGAAAATCAGCCAGTTTGTCATTTTCATTGCTGTTTATGAAAAGAGACTGTAAAAGGTTAGTTCCTCATGATTCAATAGGGAATGTTCTTGGTCAACATGCTCAAAAAGGGAAAAAAGTGGAATGTAAATCACAGATGGGTGATCAGGTAAGTTACAGTGGCATCTAGTTTTAAAATGTCATCAGCTTCAACAGACATGGCAAAAACTTTGTGGCAGCACCATAAAATTCTGGGCCGCCCACCATGCACAAGCCCTGCCTCATTTTGACTTGACTGTGCCTTAGTGATCACGTGGAAGAAACTCTTATTGTCATTCTTACAAAAATGATTGATTTGTGCAGCTTGCATCACTTTGCACAGGTAAACACAGGTCAAAAAAACTACATGAATGCCCTTTATGGTGACCTATGCCTATTCAACTATGGGAAGAATGTCAGGAGTTCACATTGCTACGGTAATCGAGTGTTTGAAGCGCTACTAGTGTGGCTACCTTGCAGAAGTGAAATACCCGTGCCAAAAAAAGCATAATACACATCGCCCCAACAACCGCTTCATTAGATAGACCTGCCTGTTTATGCAGACAACCTGCTTGAGGCTGCAATTCAATACAAAAGGCCAGTAGACAGGGTCACGTGGTTCAGTAATTGTTTGACAAGGTTTAAAATGGGCAACAGGTGTGATCTAACACATTCCAATGGCAGAAGTGGTATTTCCAGCATTTCAGAAACCGCTACCATCCTGGGATTTCCCCACAGCACAGTGCCCAGTGGAGGACAGTGTGATAAATAAAGTGTCAGTCAGCAGCGGCTCTGTTGATGGAAGCACCTTGTTATTGAGAGTAGTCAAAGGAAAATGGCCGGGCTCATTAAGGACCTAACTGCACTGTCGTCCTAACTGACCGAGTCCATGAATTCATGCCTCACAATATTCAGGCTACTCTGGAGCAAAAGGGAGTCTGACCATTATGCAACTGCAAAAGATTCTTTTTAGTTTATTTTCAGTACTTTTTTTGGATTTCATCACTGCCCTGAGGCAGAAAGGAAACACAGGTCCACAGCAAGGAAATTAAACAATCAGGGAGGGGAAAAAGGGTTGTAAGATCTCAGTGCATCAGAGGTATCAAAAAACACACATTATTCATTTAGAAATACTTCAACATGTGATTCATTGGAACAGAATGATGATTTTGGGGAATGTACATAGATCAATTATTGTGGAATAATTGAAGAATACCTGCAGATTATTATTAGAATTTCATCATGCATAACAAACTCCTTCACATTCACAAATGTGTGGTACACTGCACCCAAGCGGTCATCCCAGAGGAATGGTACCGGCAGGTAACTAATCATCTCTCCCTGTCCATCATCACCCTATAACCCCATCCAACCATTAAAATCTATCTCAAGCTTGGATCTGCTCTAAAACAAGGGAAGATTTCCAACTGAAAAAAATACGTGTATACGTGAATAAGGTTAAGATGTTAACAACTGTCAGCTTTCCTCTACAGCTTCTCCTGTTCACTGGAAACTTGATATCCTGCGTGTAAAGGTTCCCCTGTATTTATCAGCAAGCTTTTAAAAATAAAAAAGCCCTTTGCAGTGTATTACATACCGTAAAACACATTTTGGAATCACCTGCCATCGGATTTTACCGATTAACACTATGTTGTACAATACATTATCCTCCAGCTACAAAAAAATCTAGCGTTACGTTTGCGGTGCAGTCCAAAATCAAATGCAAACAAGATCCATGTATAAGTTGTATTACCTACAGTAAATACATTATCAGGACAGCAAATTGTTTAATGGTTAAGTGTATAGAGGATTAGTAGCTGCAACATTTGACAGTCGTACAATTTCAAGGATTACAACATGCAAGTGCACCGCATTCATAGTCATTTTATCATTAAACCCAAAGTCTGAAAACCCTATAGCCTCCACAAGTTCATAACCCTCAACCCAAGAAAGTACTGCAAATGAAATTTAGAGAAACGCACACCTCACACAAGCATTATATTCAGATTAACTGACTACTGCTCATCTTCTGTTGTGGCCTGGAGGAGCTGGAGAATGTCTACTTCCATCACTGCACATCTCAGCCCCACTTATAAACACTCTAGCGCTGCTTGTTTTTCTTCAAGTATCGAGCACGCTGGGCCATGTTGAGCTTCATTCCAAGTTTCATGATTAAATTCACAGGGATCATGGAAGAAGTGATCCATCCCTGCAAGAAAATAACTGATCAGCCTGTGCAGAAATTAACAGTGGTACTTAGATCACAACATTACTATTCTGGCAAGAAAAGAGGCTCTGACTATGACAGAACTGGTGGGCCTTCAGATCCTCACCAAGACGGCATGGGGAAAGTAGCCACAAGTCTGGTTCTGCAGACCCACAGTCCTGATTGCGGAGGCCACATATCGCTCTGGTGTAGGCTTATCCAGGGTTGGTTTGCGAATCTTGGACATCTTGGTGGCCACGAAGAACGGCAGCACACTCTAGGGAAAAGAAAGGCGAAAGATAATGCTCCACCCAAAAGTACCATCAAGTTCATTCAGTCTATATCAGATAATGGCCTGGGCATCCAATGGAAATTGTGATGCGAGCACTGTCAATGGGCACATCCTAGGTGATGCCAAGGAAAGAATTTGTGGCAAATCATCTGCAGTTTTCTCTCAGTATTTGCATGGAACTGGGCGCAGGACTCCCCACGAACACCAAAATAAAAGTGTAGTGTTTACAGATAACATATATACTTCAAACCATCACTAGATTTATGATACTTAAAACAATGCAAATTGTCATACTGTTTAAGGAATGATGACAAGAACAAAAAAAATCTGTACTTGTTCAGTTGAGAGGCAGCAGGGTTTTCAGACACGCCACTTCATTTAGATGGATGCAGCATAGCGTTCAAAACGCAACACTTTTTGGAACTTTCTGGATTTTTTTTCCTTTCCGCATATATTTGATGAGTGGCTGGTGGAATCCGCAAATGTGAAATCCGCGGATAATTATATCTTAATGTCCATCAACTCAGCATGTATACCTGCCCATTCTCAGTACCTACACGTAATTCATACTTTTATTTCCTTATATGCTCACATACTGCTTTTTTTTCTCCCATACATCTTTCACGTCATGAAAAAGTACGGCCAGTACTTGGATGGGAGACCAACTAGGAAAGCTGGGTTGCTGCTCGAAGCGGTGTTAGTGTGGCCAACAAGTTTGCCCATCCTGTGGTCAGTGTGGATCCCAATGCCTCAGTGCAGTGATGGGGACACTGCTGTAAAAATGGTGCCGTCCTTCGGATGAGACGTAAAAACAGGGGTCCTACACTCTGAGGCAATAAAAGATCCCTGGGCATCCTTTGAAAGAGTAGAGGTGGTACCCCGATGCTCTGCCTGAAATTACCCACTGTGGCCCTATTAGATACAGGGGAGGATTAGGATGCCAGATTTAACTGGTGAATTCTCTCCTGCCCCTTCACCACCTTAGCTAATTTGTGGTGAGCATACTGGTGCAGAATGGCTGCCGTCACATCACCCAGGTGGGTGCTACACAGAGGTGGTGGATACATTCATTCTATATTACTCACTGGGAGCTGAACTGGAACTGAAATTCCACATGCTACATTAACCACTTACAAAAATACAAACATGGTTTGTTTAGAGTATATTCCTAATAAACTAAACGGAACATGAATTTCAGTACAGTGAAACAGAACCATGACCAAAACACAGTGAGCCATGCCTAGCTCTGCACACTTCTGCCACAAGAGGGAGCCATTACAACGCATACTATGGATGAGCAGCACGAATTAGCTTGGCAGGAGGATGACGCAATGGGCCACGTCAGAGACAAGCAAACGGGCCAGGCTGCTGGGAGTGCTCAGTAGAGCCACACACCTGAATAATGATCCCTTTGCTCTTGTATTCTGCATTGAGACCTTGTGTGAAGAAGTCTACGAAAGCCTAGAGAAAAACAAGGAATTGTTCACTTCTGTTAGGTTAAGAAATATTTCAATCTAAATGAGGTACTTCTTAAAATCATTACGTAAACCACCACAGCAAAATATATTGATGCAACAGGGAGAGAGTAACTAAATAGTTAAATATCTTGAGAAAGAACAAAATGTGCTGTTCATAGCATCTTACCTTGGTGGCGGAATAGATGCTGAGAAGCGGCACAGGGTACAACGCACTTGCAGACGAGATGTTTAGAATCACACCCTTAGATCTGAAGCAGAATTTTTGACTATTAAACTGTATTACACTGAACACTTTATTCCATTCATCCCTCTATTTTCCAGCTGCTGTCTACAGTACTGGGTCACGGAGTAACTGGAGGCCATCCCAGGTAGCACTGGGAACAATGCAGAGAAACACAAATGCTTTCTTGAAAATTTTTGTTCACATATCTAAGAAAGGAAACATTGAGGGGCAGATTTACCAGCCTCAGCTACATACTTCCTCTTTGAAATTGAAATGTCTGCTGCATTTCGGGATTTGTCAAAGGTATCGGAAGCTGTTCTGTACTTTCTACCAGTTTTCCACACAATTGCCCCGGAGAACACCCTGCTCCATTCATGGCCGCTGCCTTGTGTGTTGCCATGGCAGCCGCTTCCATGTATGGTTCCCCTGCAGCCGTGAGATATGCCACACAGCAGCGGAACACTCGCCTGAGCTGGGCGAGAGGGTATAGCTGGGTGTAACTGGCACTCCCCGAACCAGTGACATGCCAATTCAGCACTTACATCAACAGTGTGTGAAATCACGACGCAGCCCAGTGTGCTCAGAGTGCAACACTCACCTGTCCAACATCTTTGGAAGCACCAAGCGCGTCATCTGAATGCAGGGGCCAAATAAACAAGAGTAAATAAAAGCAATGATTCATTTCTGCCAAGTAACATGCAGATTTTAAGGCTGCCCAGGGCCGTACCCTGCAGTTCTGTGTGGAACCGACTTATTTACAGCACTACGGTACTTTACAGGGAATGGGAGAGTCCGCAAAGGAGAGGAAAGATTCTGAGTGGGTGGTGAACAGACAGCGTGGGGGGAATTCGTCGATGCTCTGGGACCCACAGAAACTGCCGATACACCAGCAAGGAGCAGTGAGGTGGGTTGGAGTTGGGAAGTTAGAGAGATATAATTAACTGCAAGTTACCTGACAAACCGAAGTAATGTTGACATTTATCATCTTGGTAATGAACTAAAATAAAAAGATAACGACGACGACAGTTAACCTGACATACAGATGTTTAAATGGAATTCAGACATTAAATAGAAATGAAAATAAAAGTTAACTCACTTTGTCCAGATCATTTATATTAAGGAAGAATTCAGGGTAGGAATATGAAATTCCAACATTGTTAACTGTCAAAGAAAGAGAGAATAAGACTTCCTCGCGCTCTGCAGTACTATTTCAAACAAAATACTTTAAAAATAATTTCTATAAACTACCCTTAGAGCTATCGTTAAAGCAACATTATTGTGATTATGAGCATTCATGTTGTCATGAATTTGAATATCGTAACGTGATATAGCCTAAACACTCGTTTTCTCACAGTTATTATGCACTATTTTGAAGCAAAAACCAAGGAGGTATGAAACAGCACGTTTACATGCACAGCTATGGAAAATCGGACTACTGTCCTTGTCCCAGTAAACATGCATGGGAGGGGAATCGATTTATTGACTGAAGTATGTTTGACTCCTCTACAATAGGTGATATGGCTCCTTTCAGCTTGTATTGGGCTTTTCCCGATAGATCTATAACATCACAGATGTAAAAAAAATAAAATAATAAAAAATAATAATAATGGAAGTGTGGACAAATGAAGTCCCACAAGCTTTATCTGAACTGGTGTGAAGAACAGATACAGCACCAGTATAGCATAACAAGAAATACAGTATTTTAAAGTATAATATTGGTATTAATATTATACGTCATTCAGTCCTATTTTTCCAAATTTAGTACAAAACACCCCGCCTCGCATTGCGCAGAACGCCTAGGCCAGTTTGAGTCCAGTTGAACGTAAACACGCAGCAGTAAACGGACTCCCGATCGCATCTGGGTATCTTAGTCTGACTCTGAGAAATTCGATTCCGTACGACTTCAGTCAGACTAACATATTTACAGTACATGTACTTTAAAAGTATGGTTTTAGTCGGACTAACACAATAACTCGATTTTCTTAGCGTGCATGTAAATGTACTGAGTGTGTTATTGGCGTAATACTAACTTTGACCAATGACATCTGTAAAATCATAAGTATTATTAAACATTCTAATAAATAAAGATGGCTCTTACTCACCCAGCACTCCAATCTCAAGAGCAGCTAGTCCTGCCTCTATTTTGGGATAGATATCAGCAGCTTCAAAATCCACTGCAATAGTTCTTGTCTCAACGCTGAACCGAGATTCTGAGAGGGGGAGAAAAAGAGTATTCAGATACAAAGAACCAAAATCTAAAAGCAGGCAAAATTAAGAAAATTTACATAACACAATGCAACGAGCTTAAGGGGTTTGTATTTTCCCTCATATCGAAGAAAAGACGGAGAATCTGCAGTAAGGGCATGGAAATGGTTGCTGAGAAAGGGGAACTTCCCTTTGACGGGATGCTAGGATCCAAAAGAAAATCAGCAAGCAAGAAATACCCTTCGATTCAGCCAGGAGGCGGCACTGCAACACAGGCTCAGGGATAAACTCTTATGAATCCCCAAGGCCGCTGTTAGAAATTTATCACAAAATAATTTACTGCCCAAAGACTCACAGAAAGTCTGGTGCATTCTGCAAATTGTCACAGGAACAATCCTTTGTCCCAAAGATGCCTGCGATGATACTGAATATTCCAGGCAATAAAAGCACAGTGAAGAAAGCATCATGCTGGAATAATGTGTCTGCTGCAAACATGGGTGTGGCCCAGCATGGCAGGAGTAGGGGATGGGGGTGGGGGGGGGTGCGGCAGGCTTTGGCAGGCTCAGCCCGGAGCTCGTGACTCCACTGACAGCCCCCACACCCAGGCTCCAGGCACGACGATGGAAATTATGCTCTAGCCGATAGCAACCACACACACACTCCACACACACCTCTTTAATGTACAAGCAAGAGAGATGTTTTTTTTTTTTTTTTTTTAATGCAAAGCCCCCCATTCCAGCACGAGGCTGGGGTACACCATGGACACGATCCCAGTCTCTACCAGCGCAAACACACATTCATATGCAGTCGCTTTAGAGACACCATGTCTGTGCATGTCTTTGGACTGCAGAAGGAAACCAGAGTACCTGGAGAAAACCCACACAACATGGAGGCAGCCTGCAAGTCTGCAAACTGCACGGGGAGGTGGGATTTCAATCCTTTACCCTTGAAGTGTGAGGCAACAGTGCTACTCCAGGGAGCCATCCATTAAAGGGAACAGCATTCACTTCATTTGAATTGTGGAGGGAAAAACGGCAGCAGGCTTGCAGCCCAATGTGCACTGGAATACCCCTACACACACAGGTCTTGATCTAAATGGGGACCATCCATTCATTTCTATGGGAAAACCGTAATCCCAGTCACGACACCCTTAACCCCTACACATCCCTAACCTTATCCATAAGTAACCAACCCAAATACAATTTACTCTTTTGATCGCATTCACAGATTTTTTTATATAACTGAGGTTATCCAAATGGGGACCTCAAAAGATGTCCCCAAAAATAGGGGAATTTCAGGTTTTACTACACTTTGGTCTTCAAATGTGATGCATGCAAA
>JAODKF010000009.1:267035-278272 GCA_026779585.1 Mormyrus proboscirostris
ATATATATATATATTTTTGTGTGTGTGTGTATATATATATATATATATATATATATATATATATATACACACATACATACATACATACAGACACACACTTCACGTAGGACAAATGCAAACACCACAACATGCACAGATTATTTGAATCTGAATTTGCGCGTGCATGTACCACTCACCAATTTGGGAATCCTCACTGTTGCGGGAAAACAGAAGACAGAAGTATATTCAATAAAATTGAATTGTAAATACATATAGAGAGATACAAGTTTTGCAGAGTAGAGCGGCTTTTATGCAAGTGATACCCTCTATCTATTTCTGGACCACGATCAAACAGTGATGCTATTTTTAGTACGCAGGAGAACCACACTCAGAAATGCATCTCCCTGGAATCTTGGGTAGAGTGTATGAAATGTAAATTCATACTGCATCTTAAAACTCTGCACGAGAGTTCTGACTTCCCATTGTTGCATTATTGCAGTGTTTTTTTTAACCGCCGAGCGTCTTCCACACCCCTCACGCCCCTTGAATCGCACATATTAAAAACTAAAAGGTACATTAGTTCATCTCATGAATAACACTATACGTCTGACGTTATTTGAAGGGCCAGTTATGTCATATATTGCATGATTTTATGGGGAAATTGCATTATGGATTGTTTGGTTGCATTTTTATAACATATTTTTGACCGCGCAGACGTACATTTCTGTATAATATGCAAACGATGGAAAACAATGGAAAAGCTATTTCTACTACGACATTACTAGGCACTGCATAATTTAAGTTATTTAGCCGCAGAACACTCAGTAGAATACGGTCATTAGAGCTTACTGCTGAGGAAAATATGAGGGCTGCGTCAGTTACAAGGCATTGACGTCACGTTAAGAGTCTCCCACTTTACAGCATATCTTCTTATTAAATACGTCTCTGCTGGATCTGATGCCTGATGGTCTGTTGTGAAATATGCTACAAAATATTACAGGTGAGATAGAACAAAAAAGTATGTATGTAACAAAAGGCAGCCAGACTATATGCATAGTGTTATAGTCTGTTTAGTAGGGATGTAGGTTTACGTAGCTATCATGTTTTCATTTTAACCTTTCTTTGTCTCTTTGTCTGTCGAACTAATTCATGAAACGGAATATGAAGCACAAGGCAAGACCGTGTGTCTTTGTATTCCGAATATTTCTCACGCAAGTACTATCTGCTATACAAACGACAATAAAGATTGAAGCTCTAAACGTGCACTCCTTATGCCCTCCATGTCCATGCGTAATACTAGGCAACCCAAGGAATCGTGCTCGGAGGGCACTACCTACACTGCAGCGGCCATGCCACAATGGAAACTAATACTTTCTTCATCATTACTTGATTTTTAATACTGGTGCTATTTCTCACTATAATAACTGCACACGATTAAAAAGCACAAACACCTCCTGTGCAGTGCTGTCTGGTGAAATGTTTGCGATCTGTGTTCCTTCCTACAAAAGTACTGAAGTCAAGTCGTGTTACTTTTCCGAGTTTAAGATACGCACTCAGGGGCAAATGCTTTCTTCAGCCAGATATTTCTGAGAAAAAAGGCAGCGCCCATAGCAATTGGATGTTAACGCGTATTTGTTCTGCATGTGCAGCGCTGCAGATTTCAGTGAAACAGATTGTACATACATAAGTACAATTATATATTTATTGTATAATTATGCAGTTGAAAAGTTAAAAGTGCTGCAGCAGCCTATGTCAAAACATAATATTGCAATTTTTATTTTAGTGTTGAATGCAACGCCCTGAAATATCTGTATTATATCTGCGTTGTTTCTTTTATGGTTCATAAAATTTCTTAACATTTATTTTCGAAATATTGCACAACTATTAAGCTATCCATCACAGGTCTTCCTCTGCAATACATAATTCGCCGCACGGTGTCGCCACATGCTCTAACAGTGAACATGCGAATCCAATGAGCATACGCTACTACAAGTTTAAATTGAGCTTTCAAAGGGGCTAATGCAAATGTCATTGAGTGTCATTCTGAAAGAACGAGTGCCTCCCATTCAAAAGAAACGAGTCCTCCCATCTTAAAATAAGCTCTTTCTTAAAATATGCATCCTTCTGTTTACGCGTGATGCCGAAAGTTATTCCCAAGGGTATCTAAAGGCTTTGTATGCGGTCACGAGCAGGATAAATAACCCGAATCTGAACTGACCCTAAGACAGGTTAAAAAATCATAATAAACAACCGCTGTATTTTAAAAAATATCAGCCCATTACATTGAAATTTGTCACCGAAAAGCTTTTTAAACTATCATGCATACGAGGTTATGTTTAAAATAAATAGGCCCATTGCCGGATGCGATTTGTCGTATATAGTATTCATTTTAGCATGAATGTTGCGCCGTGCTCCAACGTTAAAAGAAATATTATGGAAAACAATCCTTCATTTGTTCCTGACACAGTATATTGCTCTACGGGATAGTAAATCATTTAACAATCAGGTGCGTGATCGCACGTGAAAATGCAGTGAATGTTACATCACTGCAAAAGAAACCTATAGTATATACAGTACATGATGTCGCCACGCGAATCGTCTAATATAATGTGAGGGATAGCCATATTTCAGCAGCATTGAAGGGAAACGGAAAATAAAAATATACTGTTGTTAGATTTGAAAACAATTTGCTTAGCGACTCATTAACTTGACAGTGTTATAAAATATTTGCCTATTTTACAGTTTTAATCCAAGCCTTTATTATTGAACGTTGTGCATGATCTATGTGACAAGGCACCAGTGTTAAGGGCATATAGCTGTGACGTCAAGGGGGAGTGAGCAGAATACCGATTGTTATAAAACATCTTGCTTATATTCAACATGACCAAGTAACAGCACTAGATCTGCAAAGGAAAATAGCATTGCTATCTCTGATGCTGAGGCGCTAACGGAAGGACTATAAATGTCAGACTATATAAGTTGTCTGGACAAATACAGCTAAAAATAAATCAGCAATTGTAATACAGCATAAATGCATACATGACTAATTTAAATACTGTGCACAGAATCTGTGTTAAAGCTCTTTAATCATGTACTGCTACAAATGGTAACCTGCGTGACTACCATTGTGTTATCTATTAATATGACACTAAACTGGAACAACCAAGTATAGGGTGCCAACCCGTTGCATGTTGAGGAACAACCCTGGATAGGGCGCCAACCCGTCGCATGTTGAGGAACAACGAGGTCCATAGCCAGCTCAAAGGTTCAATCCCATAGATATACTGGGGGTCAATGACACTGGAATTCCACCTGTATAAACTACCTGTGACACAAATGTTATGTAATGACATGTAAGTCATGCACACCATCTATAGAAACAATACATAACATAATTGATATTCACTCATTATTAAAATAAATACCGGCTAATAGGCCTGTCATTACAACTGCTCCTTTTCCAAAAGTGGGTCTATCAACTTTGTTTAGTGAAAATAAAATAGCAATCAATTCATGTGCTGCCTACAAGTGATATACAAGTAATTGTAGGTCTTACATGAGTTTGTTACTTATTTTGTTACTAAGGTGCCACAATAACAGGGGTGAGATGGTGGCTCTGTTGCATCACTCCTCTGGGACCAGTTCAAGTCTCCCCCATGACTCCATACAGTATGTGTGGGGTTTGCATGTTCACCCCATGTCATCATGGGTAATACTCCTGTTTCCCCCCACAGTCCAAAAACCTGCTGAGGCTAATTGGTGTTACCAAATTGCTCATAGGTGTGCATATATGAGTGAATGGTGTGTGACTGTGCCCTGTGATTGGTTGGTGCCCCATCCTTGGTTGTTCCCTGCCTTGTGCCCATAGGTTTCAGACCCCTCATGACCCTGAATAGCATAGGTGGTTACAGAAAGTGGATGAGTGGATGGATCACAATAATAAAAATTATCATCGTCATTATTATCGTTGTTGGCCATGTAATGTGTCATAGGCATTATAAGTATATATTATATATACACTTGGCATGTTATCTGTATGATACAATGTAATAGTGGTGGTATACAATGTATATTCATTGAGAACAATCCCTTTTATCGTTTTTATGCCCTAATATTTATTTTATTTCAGTTGTATTCTTTATAGCTGCTGCTACAGGTTTCCTAAAGAGAGACAACTTGTGCCCTTGTGCTGAACATTTATTTGGAAATCAGCGGTACATAGTTTGCAAACAAGTTGTCTGTGGGGCTATGCAACATGTCTCCTATGTCTGGCGCAGCCAGGACAGACCCTTGACATGTGAACATGCACCCTCGCATCACTCCAGCAAGCAATCCGTGCATGTTGAGGTAGACCATTATATGCTACACCATAAGAGTCCACTTTTACAACTAAGATCCTCCAACCATATGTTTTCCAATAGTAAAGTTTGTATTATTCTGAACTTCTAAGTCGACCAATATTCATTTGTTTACAGGTAGCATTTTTGCGGTTATATAGCTCTATGTAGATTGTAAACCACCATAACTATTTTTTATTGGAGAACTAGCTCATGTTTTATTGAAGACAGCGCTGCACGATCCCATTTACTGTATATAACGATGGCACAAATCAAATTTTACTCGTAACAAGTCACGGTCCGTAGTACACTTACAGAACATGTTGCACCTACCATGTGTAAACCCCCGTTTTGCCCAGCTTGTTCAAACCATGCCCTATTAGGGTGTCTGTTCTTTTAAGGCTGGGTTAATAGGAGCGTGCGCCATAGCGTAGTCTGTGCATAGCGCGGGTTGGTATCGCTCAATTGTAGGGGCTTACAACCTTGCAGACGTATCTTCCTATGTTTTCATTTAAGATGCAGTGAATAGAATTGCAGCCGCTTTTGAGTTAAGTCGTATATACCTTTCTGCGCTATCAGGCCTTGCTGGTAGCTCATTTTTTTGGTCAATAAAATTTGTTGTTTAATTGAAGTAGTAGTTACTTTGTGCCACTGATTATTTCTCTAACGTCCATTTGCGTTTTAGAACTCAGTCAGGCCTGGTGGTGCGGGGCCAACACCAAAGAAGGGCTACACGTGTTTAAGGTTTTGTGATTTTTCTTCCTTGTTTCCAAAGCCATATTTTGTTTCAAGTTATAGCCAAAGAAACAAAAATGCCTGGTGAGACAGATCCTCCCGTGTCTGGGTGAATATAAGTTTAATGCAGTATGTGTAGGTTTGTTAGGGGGGTAGATTATATTGTATGTTCACTTAAATGGCGGGAACTAAAAGGAGAGATACCAAGAAAATTTATCAGAATATGAACATTCTAATAAACCAACTTACCCATTAAACCTTATTTAAGTAAAACACTTTTCAAATTGTAAAGTATATGTCTTTACACTTTGAATAACTGAAGGCTGGGTGAAAATATGGGGTGCTAAAAGGCAGAATGGAGTGCGTGCTGGTGGAAATGTCTGATTCTTTTACATGCAGTCGTTTCCCCCTTAAATATAAAACATATTGCTGGAATGACTGGGTCACGGGCTCCTCAAAGCGGAGTTTTCTGACTTGGAGCCAGAGGCTCCAGCCTCAGCCATCAGCCGCTTCCATCAGCGTGCGATTGACCCGCATTGACGTCATTGCGTCATTAGGTATCCCTTAGAAACACCGAGCTTCAAAAATAGTAGCAAATTAATTCAGCTGGGAATGGAGGGAGGGAGAGCGGGACAGTAGAGGATAGACGGGCACCATGTCGAAGATGGGTGACTACGGAGAATTGGTAATAAAAAATATTTTAAAGTACTAATCTCAAGAATGGATGGCCTTCTGGTAAGAAAAAAATGACAGGATGGAGAATCCAGCTAGTACAGAACGGGTGGGAGGGTGAAATAAAAATATAGTGAAATAAAACGTCGAATGCACGACTGGGCTTGCATTTCCCCCAGATCCCCTCAAGCTAAAAATAACACTGTTTCAGCTGACTGCAGTAGATGTTTAAATCTCCCCCTGTTTAACCCTCCGTGCATTTTGGCAAGCTAACACAACAGTGCACCGGCAAAGCTACACTGTCTGCACCATATCGAGCAGGGGAAATGAGGTGGATATTACATTTGTTTGCTTAATAAACTTTTACATTAAGTACACAAAGGAAGCTAAAAGAAGTTGACAACATCCAAATCACACACACACACAAACAGACGCACACACACACACACACACACACACACGGCAAGGGACAAGAAATGAACCTCCTGGGAGTGAGATGCTACACTGAGCCAAAATAAAGTATACGGATGTTTTGGTGCAATAAAAATATCACATCACACTTTTTAGAGATTTTTATTCATTCATTCACTAGAGTCAGAACCCATGATTGATCTGCTGATTCTACAAACATTTGGATAGGAATCCAGCTCTTAAGGACACCTCGTACTGCCTAATATCCAAAAGACTGATTATCAAATAAGCATAATGCAAACACACAATAAATTGTTTGATAAACAAATGCAATAAAAGTCATCATGTAAGCATGCTAACATGTATTTGTGGATAATTCAAAACATATCAAGGGGTAAAGAGAGAAATGAGTATATAGTGATTTTCATTTCAGTTTCCACTTGCTACCAGTTTGTTCTTGTCCAATTTGAATGAACCCTAATTAACTCTTTGGCCTTTGATTGCATATTAAAATGACTAGAACTTCTGAGAACACATAACTCTTTCCACAGAAGTTAAACACGGATTCCATTATGACTTGAATTGATACTGTCTTTTTTCTGTTTTTTTTTTTTTTTTACAAGCTTCAGGTTTTTAAGACAAATTATGCTCACTTGTTAAAAAGATATCTAGTGAAAATATCACATCTTGAATTTTTAATTGTGGGGCTCTACAGAGAGCACCTCCTGTAGAATTCAGGTGACATTTTTTTTGCTCAACATTGATTGTTGAGATTTTTCATCATAAATGATTTAGTGTATGCTTCTTATAGACATATGCATTAGCAGAATGTATGAAATGAAAACTTTATTCAACTATTAAATAGCAGTACTTAAGTAACACTATTATATTTTGTTGAACTTAATGATATTATACTTGCTGCTAGTACATTTTCGTCTAAAGCAAATTAATACTTGAAATCACCACCAGGTACTTTCTTATGATGAGGAGCTTAATAAAAGCGTCACAATCTGGAGATCTGCTTAAATTTTAAATGTAATTTTTCATTTTAAATGTACAATCGAAATCTTGCCCCCCCTCCCCTTTTCTGTTGATTTTTCCCATCTCTCTTCCTAAATGATGTCAATGGCAGCAGAGCTGCTGAGCTATTTATAGAACCTCCCTCATCCCCACCCCCCCTACCAGACCCACATGGTTCAGTGGTGATCCACAACAACAGCCTCAAAAACAGGCTGCAAGAATAGAATCTGTGAATATTTATAATAGAACGCACTGTAATACACATTCTCATTCTGAAACATTAGTTAAAAGTAATGCTACAATGGTGTGTTTATTTCATAACAGCAGGTGAAAAATGCATTCTAGTTTTTAAATTGACAATGAATTATTTCCACTGATTAAGGTTGTTGAAGTATTTTTACCGTCACCCTGACTGGACAGTCTATTGAAAATTGATTGATGGATGGATGGAGAAGATGTTGAATCTGCAATAGATAACATGTATCAAAAGTGAGTCCAGTAGGACTGACACGTAAACCCAAATTCTGCACCCTGAGTCTGAATTTGGGTGACATGGTGATAAAGACAGACTTTGTGACATGTGCCACGCTGCTTTAGCAGTACAGTTTACAAACACTGCAAACAGCTCGCAACTGCACGCAGCTCATTGTGACACTTTGCTAATCTACAACGTTGCGTTACACAATGGCATGGCTTCATATCTCTCTTAATAAAAAAAATCACTGATTGCTGTTCCCCAGCGTACGATGGGTTGCTGCCCCATCCTTGGTTGTTCCCTGCCCTGCCATGGGTCGGCACCCCATCCTGGGTTGTTCCCCATAGTGTGAAGGGTTGCTGCTCCATCCTGGGTTGTTCCCCGTGCTGCCATGGGTTGGCGCCCTATCTTTGGTTGTTCCTCGACATACAATTGGTTGGCGCCCTATCCTGGGTTGTTCCCCACCGTGTATTGGGTTGGCGCCTTATACTGGGTTGTTCCCCACCGTGTGATGAGTTGGCGCCCTATCCTGGGTTGTTCCCCACCGTGTGATGGGTTAGTGCCTTATAATGGGTTGTTCCCCACCGTGTATTGGGTTGGCGCCTTATACTGGGTTGTTCCCCACCGTGTGATGAGTTGGCGCCCTATCCTGGGTTGTTCCCCACTGTGTGATGGGTTAGTGCCTTATAATGGGTTGTTCCCCACCGTGTGATGGGTTGGCACCCCATCCTGGGTTGTTCCCCACCATAAGATGGGATGCTGCCCCATCCTGGGTTGTTCCCCGTACTGCCATGGGTTGGCGCCTGATCCTGAGTTGTTCCTCAACTTGCGATGGGTTGGCATCCTATCTTGGGTTGTTCCCCACTCTCTGATAGGTTGGTGTCTTATCCTGGGTTGTTCCCAACAATGTGACGGGTTGGCACCCTATATTGGGTTGTTCCTCGACATTTGATGGGTTGATGCCCTATCCTTGGTTGTTCCTCGACATACAATTGGTTGGCGCTCTATCCTGGGTTGTTCCCAACGATGTGATGGGTTGGCTCCCTATCCTGGGTTGCTCCATGACATATGATGAGTTGGCACCCTATCCTGGGTTGTTCCCCACCGTGTGATAGGTTGGAGCCCTATCCTAGGTTGTTCCTCAATGTGCGACGGGTTGGCGCCCTATCCAGGGTTGTTCCTCAACATGCAACGAGTTGGCACCCTATACTTGGTTGTTCCTCGACATACGATGGGTTGGCACCCTATCCTTGGTTGTTCCTCGACATACGATGGGTTGGCACCCAAACCTAGGTTTTTCCCAACCGTGCGATGGGTTGGCGAGCAATTCTGGGTTGTTCCTCGACATGCGACAGGTTGGCACCCTATCCTGGGTTGTTCCTCGACATACAATTGGTTGGCGCCCTATCCTGGGTTGTTCCCCACCGTGTATTAGGTTGGCGCCTTATACTGGGTTGTTTCCCAACCGTGCGATGGGTTGGCGACCAATTCTGGGTTGTTCCTCGACATGCGACAGGTTGGCACCCTATCCTCGGTTGTTCCTCAACATGCAACCGGTTGGAGCCCTATCCTAGGTTGTTCCAAAACATGCAACGGGTTGGCACCCTATACTTGGTTGTTCCTCGACATACGATGGGTTGGCACCCTATCCTTGGTTGTTCCTCGACATACGATGGGTTGGCACCCAATCCAAGGTTTTTCCCAACCGTGCGATGGGTTGGCGACCAATTCTGGGTTGTTCCTCGACATACAATTGGTTGGCGCCCTATCCTGGGTTGTTCCCCATCGTGTATTGGGTTGGCGCCTTATACTGGGTTGTTCCCCACCGTGTGATGGGTTGGCGCCCAATCCTGGGTTGCTCCATGACATACGATGAGTTGGCGCCCTATCCTGGGTTGTTCCCCACCGTGTGATGGGTTGGAGCCCTATCCTAGGTTGTTCCTCAACATGTGACGGGTTGGCGCCCTATTCAGGGTTGTTCCTCAACATGCAACGGGATGGCACCCTATACTTGGTTATTCCTCGACATACGATGGGTTGGCACCCAATTCTAGGTTGTTCCCAACCGTGCAATTAGTTGGCGACCAATTCTGGGTTGTTCCTCGACATGCGACAGGTTGGCACCCTGTCCTGGGTAGTTACTCAACATTCGATGGGTTGGCACCCTATCCTGGGTTGTTCCCCACCGTGTGATGGGTTAGCGCCTTATAATGGGTTGTTCCCCACCGTGTATTGGTTGGCACCCCATCCTGGGTTGTTCCCCACCGTAAGATGGGATGCTGCTCCATCCTGGGTTGTTCCCCGTGCTGCCAGGGGTTGGTGCCTGATCCTGAGTTGTTCCTTGTCATGCAACGGGTTGGCGACCTATCCTGGGTTGTTCCTCAACATGTGATGGGTTGGCACCCTATATTGGGTTGTTCCTCGACATTTGATTGGTTGGCGCCCTATCCTGGGTTGTTCCCCATCGTGTATTGGGTTGGCGCCTTATACTGGGTTGTTCCCCACTGTGTGATGGGTTGGCGCCCAATCCTGGGTTGCTCCATGACATACGATGAGTTGGCACCCTATCCTGGGTTGTTACCCACCGTGTGAAGGGTTGGAGCCCTATCCTAGGTTCTTCCTCAACATGCGATGGGTTGGCGCCCTATCCTAGGTTGTTCCTCGACATACGATGGGTTGGCACCCAATCCTAGGTTGTTCCCAACCGTGCAATTGGTTGGCGACCAATTTTGGGTTGTTCATCGACATGCGACAGGTTGGCAGCCTATCCTGGGTTGATCCTCGACATGCGATAGGTTGCACCCTATACTGGGTTATTCCCAACCATGCAATGGGTTGGCGACCAATTCTGGGTTGTTCATTGACATGCGACACGTATACACACTACACTTAGTTGTTCCTCGACATACGATGGGTTGGCACCCTATCCTGGGTTGTTCCCCACCATATGATGGGTTGGCACCCTATACTGGGTTGTTCTTCAACTTGCGACTGGTTTGACACGCTATCCTGGGTTGTTCCTCGACATGCGATGGGTTGGTGCCCTATCCAGGGTTGTTCCTCAACATGCAAAGGGTTGGCACCCTATACTAAGTTGTTCCTCTACATATGATGGGTTGGCACCCTATCCTAGGTTGTTCCCCACTATGTGATGGGTTGGTGCCCTATCCGGGCTTGGTCCCCACCATTTGATGGGTTGACACCCTATCCTGGGTTGTTCCCCACCTTGTGATGGGTTGGCACCCTATCCTGGGTTGTTCCCCACCGTGTGATGGGTTGGCGCCCTATTCTGGGTTGTTCCTCGACATGCGACAGGTTGGCGCCCTATTCTGGGTTGTTCCCTACCTTGTGATGGGTTGACGCCTTATACTGGGTTGTTCCCTACCGTGTGATGGGTTGGCGCCCTATACTGGGTTGTTCCCCACCTTGTGATGGGTTGGCAACTTATCCTGGGTTGTTCCCCACCGTGTGATGGGTTGGCGCCCTATTCTGGGTTGTTCCTCGACATGCGACAGGTTGGCGCCCTATTCTGGGTTGTTCCCTACCTTGTGATGGGTTGACGCCTTATACTGGGTTGTTCCCTACCGTGTGATGGGTTGGCGCCCTAT
>JAODKF010000009.1:278372-296780 GCA_026779585.1 Mormyrus proboscirostris
GGGTTGTTCCCTACCTTGTGATGGGTTGACGCCTTATACTGGGTTGTTCCCTACCGTGTGATGGGTTGGCGCCCTATTCTGGGTTGTTCCCCACTGTGTGATGGGTTGGCGTCCTATCCTGGGTTGTTCCCCGTCGTGTGATGGGTTGGCATCCTATCCTGGGTTGTTCCTCGACATACGATTGGTTGGCGCCCTATCCTGTGTTGTTCCCAACCCTGTGATGGGTTGGCGGACAAGAGGTTACATAAAATGCATAGCTGGATGAATATAAACCATCATGTTGCATTACAACCCATCCAGGGTCTTCTCCATTCTCACACCCTGTGCTGCCTGGGGTTGGCTCCAGGGGACCCTGACCAGGGTAAGTGGTTAGAGGATGGAGATGGATGGTTGGATTGAGGGATAGATGGATAGATGGATGGATGGATGGATGGATGCTGCAACAACAAATACTGTTCTATTGTTTTTACATATGTACTTATTCTAAAGGAAGATCTTTAACAAATGTACATCTCACATGCCAGTGTAGTATGTCCACTGAAGTCAAACGTTTTTGATATTTCCCTGCAGTCTCTGTTATAAATTGAAGCTTTGTTTGCTGATACTGTATATATGGGACTCAGTGCTGTTACTATTCTCAGCCTTGTACATGAGGGGGCTGCAGGAAATCTTCTTCACACAGTGTCTCATTACTAAGGTAGCATTTCACGCAGGCTGTGCAGCATCAGGTTTTTAATGACACACAGTAATCACTATTCCTTATTATTACTCTACAAATGACATTGCTGTTTATAGATTATGCAAGAATACACAATAGATGCAAGAGTCTATTATGCAAGAATGTCATTTGTTTACATTTGATTTCTTTTAACACATTAACAGAGGAGCTTTATATGATTATGGCAAGGACAGGAAAACAAAAAATTACCAATTGCTGGCCTCAGTAAACAAAATACAACAGAGAAAACAATATAACAGTTTCTTAACTTAGACAAATGATTATTAATTGATCGACATTAATGCATCATTTACTAAGCCATCTGTCAGAAATTCTTTTAGAAAACTCCTTTTCTGTTTAGAAAGAGGAATATTTCTGCCGGTTCTGTAACCATTTAAGAATTAGGCTTTTCTCAGATAAGTAGCTGTGTTTCTTCTTAGAACAGGTATCCGTCTCTCAAACTTCAAAATATAATTTTAAGTATAGTTACAAGGATCATACATATACATACTGTGTATATATATATATATATATATACATATAAAGAGAGAGAGAGAGAGAGAGAGGAAGAGAGAGGTCACAGCCTAGATGTTAGGCAGCATGGGACACAAGGCCGTCAACCATCTGCTGGATTCCAGTCAGATTCAACGCAGTGCACAAACTCACAATATAGGCAATTTATAGATCATAGTTCACTTAGCCACATCTTTTTGTACTGTGGGTGGAAACTAGAATTCCATGAGGAAAACCACACAAACAGGGAAAACACACAATCTGCACAAACAGAGAGCCAGGGGTTGTTGGCATCATTCGAACACTCATTTTTTCCTTGCCCCACCACTGGGCATTTCATAGCCTGGTTTGCCCACCTAATCAACCATTCACTAATTGGCCATGTGTCAGTGCTGAGGCCTGACGTGCCTGCCATTCCTTAGCCTGCTATCCCCCCAGTGCTTGCTTCAATCTGACACAGCAGCTAACAGCAGCTCACGGGGCTCTATTTGTGGCATCTTTGGAATTGGCTGTGTCAGCCTTTTTCTGCGGCACAAATCAGCAAGATAAGGGTACTCCGTCAAAGAGTAGCATGACATCCTCAGGAGCCATCTCCACCTGTGACGCTACAGAATGAGGCACTGGGCATCGCTCTGGTCTTCTGAAATAAAAGCAGCATAATGGCCGTTGTTTGCAAAATATAAAAATACAATCATGAAGTCTCAATTTAATACTGTGCTGCAGTTTATACAACAGATCTTAAATGAATATCACGCATAAATGCATAACAACATCCTGAGAAAAACTGTGATGGAACTAAGTTAGTGATAATCTGTGTCTGGTGCCATATTATAATAAATGTGTCTCACACACAATATATCCTAAACTGCAAAACAAAAACATTTTCCTTCATGGTTTTCTTTTAAATAGTGTAGGACCGTCTCAATACAGCCCCTTTTTACCAGCCTCCTAAAATACTAAGACTGTGTGTGTAAGAGAAATCTACTGGCCTTCTTAGGGAAACATACTAGGGACTGAGAAAGAAACAAGGGAAACAAGGAAAGCTGAAAGAACTACACACAAACTGAAAAATGATTACCATTGTAGCATCAGTGAGCTGCCTTCTGCTGGCGGGAGCCTATCAGCATTCCCCAGCATGCTTCAAAGCCTTGTGTGTAGCTCCTGCGTATGTCTTGTTGTAAATAGCTGTTCCGTGGACCCGATTGTAGTGTGTGCCATTACCTCTGTTTGTACTTGGTCCTTGCCTGATCTTCACGTGGCTCTTTGTAATTTCTAGTTACTCACAGTGTGTACCATGTGACCTCCCTGTGTTTCCATTATGGGCGTTGGAGTCATGGTTGCCATTTGTGTTAATCCTTGAAAGGGCTGATAATAAAAAGCCCGGTGTTCGAAGATGTTGCCTCGCTTTTTTGCCACTGCGAAGCCTAGTCCACTGGGTGTCACGTTGGTGTAAGAAGTTGAATGTCAGTCGCAGCCCCAAAGACGCTACAAGAACAAATCCGCAATTTTGGCCTTTGGCCCTTCTAGATATTGCACTGGAAGCCTGCTTCAACTTCCCGGACCTGAAGGCAGCATTAAATCAGCAGTTTGGAAGCTGTGGAGAGGTGGTGAATGTCTGACAAGTGTTCTACGTGAGCCACTGCCGATTAGGAGAGCAACCGGGAGTGTGTCGACATGGCCAGTGCACTGGCCTGGCAGGCCTATCCAGCACCCATCCAAGAAGATCTGGCCTTGCTGGCTTTCCTTTCCACTCTCCTCCCGGACTGCTGGCAGCAAGAAATGCACTTGATGGCTCCACGCAGCATGAAGTGGGCGGTAGCGGAAGCCGAGAAAGTAGAAGCAATCCATGGGGCAGCAGGCCAGGAGGGTGCTCTGGTGCGCTCAGTGGTGCTGGACAGCGACAGCAGCAATATGTTAACAAGACAAACCCAGGACAACAGGCCCTGCAACAGGAAGCTCATCTGCACTGCAGGACGAGTGGCCTCCGGGCATGCTTCCGCCCAGAGTGCACTCAGGGGATGTCAGGCAACATGTGAGGGGATGGAACGAGGGAAACACCACCCCATTTCAGGGATTTTTCTCGGTCTGACAACCGTGCCAGGACCACCTATCCTGTTGGGTGAGTCAGCAACCTACCCTTTCTGCCCTGCACCACCACTGGAGTTTGCTGTCATGCCTTGATTGACAGCAACTCCATAATCTCCATCATCAAGACAAGGTTTTTCCAGGGATGGACAAGGTCGCACTGCAGGGGCTGGAAGCCTGCCAAAGCCTACCTGTGCTCCGTGACCAGGAAGACCATTCCGGTGCAGAGTCATTGATATCTTCTGGTCTAGCTGGGGGCAGTACTGATGTACCATGAGTTTTGGCCCACCCCCATTCAGGAAGACTGCATCATGGGGATGGGCTTCCTTGCCAGCCAGGGAGCCATTTTCAACCTTGGATGCAACAGCCTGGCCCTAAGAGGATTCATGGTTCCCCTGGCCACCACAGTGTAACCCAGCTCAGAGAAATTGCAGTCACCCTGGTCCCTGGGCGTTTACTCTCAAGTCTCCTCTATCAGTCTGCTGGAGATGACATTAGCAACCCAGGAGGGCGGGAGCTCCTGGGGGCTCCGACCACTTCCCTGCAAATGAGAGGTTTCAGTGTGCCAGCAAGGAACCACAATGCAACCAGCCGAAGCAGCAGGCTGAGGCTGCAGAGATGGCGCAGCTCAGCCGCAAGGAGGCACGCTGCACCTTGGAGGCCCAGGAGCAGCAGGGGCAGTATCAGTGGGACCTAGATCAGCTGCGTGAGTCCCATGCAAGGCTGGAGTGGGATCATCATGAGATGGAAGAGCAAGAGAGGAAACAGTCCAACAGCTAGCAGCAGATCCCCTCAAAGCTAAGTCCAAGTGCTGACACCTAAGGGGACCTGCATCGCCAACACCTCCTAACAGCTCTGAGTGCACCAGCCATCCTGCTCCCCGACTCGCCAGCAATTCCCAGCTGCCACAGTTGCCAAAGAGGGCACACTGGTGGTAGCCACCAGACCTCTGGTACATCTGAGGATGAGGTGATGACTGTTTTGTCAAGCCTATTAGCATTTCCGTGCATGCATGTGAGTCTCACAGCCCCTGTGTATGTCTTGTTGTAAGTAGCTGTTCTGTGGACCCGATGTTGTGTGTTCCCTTACCTGTTTGTACTTGGTCCTTGCTTGATCTTCACGTGTCTCTTTGTATTGTCTAGTTAATCACCATGCGTGTGACCTACCATGTGCCATGGGACCTCAATGTGTTTCCATTATGTACGCTGGAGTTGTGGTCGCCATTTCTGTGGATCCCACGGCCCCAGTGCAGTGATGGGGACATTGTGGCCAACAGAAAAGTCCATCCTGTGGTCTGTGTGGATTTCAGTGCCCCAGTGCCTATCTAATTGGTGAATTCTCTCTTGCCCCTTCACCACCTTAGCTACTGTGTGGTGAGCATACTGGTGCAGAATGGCTGCCATCACATCATCCTAGTGGGGGCTCCCCATTGGTTCTGTAAAGTGCTATATAAATACATTGATTCATTCTTTAAAAAAAGCTTCAGGATGTAAGTCATGTCCTTAACTATCCCTCTCTGCTGTGATCAACAAATCGGGAAAATTACCATGTTTGAATAACAGATTATCTGTATTAATTGCTTGACTGCTTACTAAAAATTAAAAACAAATTAATAAGCATTGGCCATAAATTAGGTAGATTTTCAATTTTCTACAGTCAGGGAAGGATGCATCTGCTTAAACAACGTAAAAATTTTCCAAAATGACTCAGGAATTCACTGTTTGGACATTGAAAACAAGGTGACAGACACTATAGAGTGTGAAGACTTTTACATTACCTTTCTATAGAAACCAAAGTTTTGTGGGAACAAAAAAATAAATCAGAGGTCTGGCCTGCCCCCTAGTGGATTTGCCTTCAAATTAAAACAAACCCAGTGAAACAGAAGGCTGCGTCCCTCCGTGCTGAGTGCTAGAGTAACATATTAAGCTCTGCAGAATAAATTTGCTAGTGATGAAACCTTTAACTCACTCTTATAGTCTAATAAAATCTTGAATTCTTTATTGATATTTTTTTTTACAGGGAAAGGCATCCATTCAGGTAGTTTGGAGTACCAAGTGTGTTTGCGGGGGGGTGGGTTGAGGCTGATTTTATCCCTACCAATGTTGAAACCAAACCTACGCCTAAAGCTGTCACGACTACGTGATTAAACTCGATTGCTCGATTATTAAAAACTATCAATTAAAATTGACCTTCTTGATTACTCAGCAACATGGCGGAAGAAAGATGCCGCATACACGATGATGGTCCAAACTAAACAGAGTGAAAGTCTGTTCTCAGCACTCAGTAGTCGCAGAACTTAAATAGCACAACAGCACAACTGCAATGTAACACCTGAATTTCAGGCACAGTTTGTTTTAAATACTTGAAAGGTATATGCCATATTTTTTGTAATGTTAATATTCGTTTCCTCTTCTTGTTTAAAGGCTACATCCCACTGTTGTTTTTTGTAATTTTCCAAATGTTTTGATAAGGGTGTGTATGTTGAAGTACATGGGATTTATTACAGCAATCACCCATCCAACATCAATCCTCACTAATGGCCGTGGACTAAAAATTACAATAAAAATTAAATCTGTGTTTTAATGTCAGATGTGACGGCTGCTGCTGTTTAAATGGCGCAGGCCGGTGGTAGAAACATAAAAATTAATAACAATTAATTACTGTATTTTCTAAAATTATTATAAATTTCCAAAATACAAAACAAGGTAAAGTGTTCTCTGTTATACAAATTGAAGAATGTTTTAATTTATAAAAAAAATCAATCTTTGAATACAAAACATGACATGCTACTACACACGATACGCGTTTGTTTACTATGGCCGGTAAGGGTTTTACATTTACTATGGTCCGGTAAGGGATTCACGTTTACTATGGTCCGGTAAGGGATTCACGTTTACTATGGCCGGTGAGGGATTCACGTTTACTATGGCCGGTAAGGGTTTCACGTTTACTATGGTCCGGTGAGGGATTCACGTTTACTATGGCCGGTAAGGGTTTCACGTTTAGTATGCCAGTAGTGGTTTCACGTTTACTTTGGCCGGTAAGGGTTTCGTGTTTACTATGGCCCAGTAAGGGTTTCACGTTTAGTATGCCAGTAGTGGTTTCACGTTTACTTTGGCAGGTAAGGGTTTAGTGTTTACTATGGCCTGGTAAGGGTTTTGTGTTTACCATGCGCAAACTTCTCGAATGACATAAACTTGCTAATGATGGTACTATAGACCTGTCGTAGACCTATTGTGCATCCCTTTCGGGCAATAGGGAGAGCGTCACTGTCTCCAGGTCCACCTCCTCCCCAGTTGGCTGCTTCAGACTTCCGGACAAACTGATACAATTACCAGGTCCAGTTCAGATAATTCCCATGTTCTTAATTAGGTGCATCGCACCTTTAAAAAAAAAAAAACTCTTCAATCAATATCTTCAATTTTATTCATGACTACAGAATTCCCTCTCAATATGTACAGTATAACTACTGCAGTTCTTAAATTGCTACATAACTTTTCAATATTATTTACTGGACCGAACCTCTCTAGTTTGCACATAGACATCTGGTAAAGTAAAGATTAAAGGGGTAGTTCACCCCAAATCAGAAAAAGAAATGTTTTAGAGGGGATTTACTGCTATCTACCCACCTAGGTTATTTTGCTGGGAGTTGCTTAGTTTTGGTGATATCTGCCATAGAAATGTTGGTCTTCTCTCTAAATGAAATTCTTCCTGTGGTGTTTAGAGTGCCAAAAAATGCATTTGAAAAAATTCAACAGTAATCACTCTTACAAGAAATCATTAACAAGTCACTCAAAATAATCCACAGACTTCAGTTTAATGTACAAACTATTTTCTTCCACTGAACTCCACACACCAATTGCATCATTGCTCAGAAGGTATCACCGGGGTGCTCATGCTTGAATCTGCACTGCAGTGATACAATCTGTGGATTATCTTCAGAAATCGGATCATGATTTCTGGTAAGAGACATTGCTGTTGAATTTTTCTAGTATATTTTTTGGTACTTTAAAGACAATATTAATTTAGTAATAATGAAAAGCTAAAGCATATTAAACAATCTTTAATCCAGGAACAGAAATATCAATAGCACAATTTGCTTATAAGCATAACTAAATGTGCATTTTTAAGGTACATGCCTTATATTTCTCTAAGGTTTTAAAAAGAGCCAAAATGTTTCAGTCCACTGCACTGGTTTCCAAGTGTGACAGTCCTCTTGTAAGAAGGTGAATCCTTCCAGAGGTCCTACAGCTAAAAATGAGTCATCAAAACAAATAAATATATGTACTGCACATCTATCATATATTATGTGTAAGATGTGTGTGGGTGTATATATTCAAATCACATGTGTACATATCCCTGAGAACTAAGGACAGTCTCTAAACAAACTGAACTTTTTGCGCCTTTTTTAAAAACTACCTTTCTAAACCTCACTATTGGGTTTCTCCTCACCCCATGTCTTGTGCTCTCACTGGCTGTAGCTTTGACACTTTTCACACCTACATGATTTGAAGTCGTTCACAAAGTCTAGACATTTAGCATGCCAAATATTTGGCTGACATCTGCGATATATCGGCGACTCAGTCACGTCGCGTCTTTGAACAGTTCATACATAGTGACCGAGTGCCGATTTGCAAGCGCAAACATTGATTGCAAACATCGAACACTGATTTGCCTCCGATCTGGGGGGGGGTTTGTCTGCGATCTCCAAAAACGGTTGGTGAGCGGAAAATCATGGCTAAAATCTTGTGGTGTGAATTTACTGCAGCTTTATTAGCTACGGTGGGTAGACCGGTTAAGGGCTGCTGAGCTAAATGTGGGAGCGGGCTCACTCATGGAGCAAAGGGGCGGAGCCATGTGGGAACCCCGCAGCAGTGGCACCCAGCTCGTGCTCCACATCCACCTCCTCGTCCAGCAGCTCCAGCATGTGCTGGTTGGACAGCATGTGCAGAAGCAGAGCAACCTCCTCCCCAGTGACATCCAAAACCTGCAACACAGTGTAATGCCAACATATTACAGAAAACACTAAAACAGCTTTGCCATTCACTTTCACACTAACATTTTAAACTTGGAGCACCACAAATAAAAAAAAGTTCACCTAAATAAAGTCTGATGCATCATCTGAACAAAGTGAGCAGGGAAACAAAGAGATTAACTGTGACCACTTAAAACAATGAACAAAAAAGCTAACTACATTGAAGGAATTTTAACTCAGAGAAAATGATTAGTCATGACTAACTGCACATGAATAAATAATCTGCTCCATGTAAGATTATATCAGTGAGAATCCGCACCTGTCTGCAAAAGCTGTGTCAGCATGTCTGCCGCCCTCTCACCCAGACAAGGATCCTCTGCCACCCTTTCACCCGGGCAAGAAGGACCGTCTGCAGCCCTCTCACCCAGCAAGTATCTTCTGCCGCAATCACACCCAGAAAGGATCCTCTGGAAAGTATTTCGGTGCTATTGAGGGGAAAGAGAAGAAATTATAAGTGTGTGGTCGATTCACACGCCCACCCCCCCAGAAAAAAAAAAAAAATCAAAAACAAATACTCCTTACATAGTGGAAGGAAATCAAACAACAACTCTCTGCATATCGTCAGATAAGAAAATAATATATCTGCAAAATCACTGTTTTTCGGGATATACAAAAAGCGATTTTACCACCCATTTCATTGTTGCAATTTAAGACTTAAGGAATAAAACAGAACATAAAGAAGTTAGATTTCCATTAACCTATCAGTTCAACAAATAATACAATACTAATGTCACTTACACTGCTTTCTGTGAATATGACAAAATGGAGTGTAAGAGGTATTCATGTTCATTGCTGATTTTAACATCAGTTATGAAGGTGCGGATAGATTCAACTCATTTATTTTATTTTAGATATTAGCAACACAGAAATAGGTCCTAGTGATTAACAAACTAGAAAACAGCTGAAGGGCTAATCGAAGGACCAAACTAAACGTGACAGACAGGCCAAGGCCCAACTCACCAAACGTTACAAATTACTAATCATCTAATTTTATAGGAACTCTTTAACACAAACTTAATTTGGAATACAAAAATATGGAAAAAAACAAATCACAAATTCCTGATGTCCATTATATAGACAAAAATGCATGGCAGTCATTTTGATTTGATTAAAGCCCTTTCACTAGTTGTGTCTAGTGTTGTTAATTGCTACAAAAATAGCCTACTTCAGCTGTACCAAGATATTAATTAAGTATTTAGAGTTAATGGCACCTCTTGCACACCCCTTGCAATTCCAGATGTCGTTATGGGCAAATTTTAATTAATTTGTGAATATTGGTATGCACGCTTTACATTCACTTAAGTCAGATGCCTTGAGTGTTCATTCATTTCAGAAAGGGTGCAATACCTGTCTGAATAACTCAAGAATAACAAAAAGAGACAGAGACATCTAGTAAAGGGTGTGACTGTGGGGGACAATGCAAACCCCTTGGATTTTAAGATTATGTATATTATATACTCCATACATATTTACAGTACTGTATTACTAATTACACACTGTACATAATAATAACTAAATAAGACAATCAGGTTTAAGCAGTTCGTTATGGGACAGGGTGTGACATGGAGAGGTCGTTTATGGTACAAAGGACCTGTGCCTTGCAGAAAATGAGTTTAACTCGCATCACTTTCTTGTGCTTTGTGTTGGCTAGTCATTTGCGAGTTTTCAGGGAACAAAATAATAATTTTTTATAGTGTGGTGGACCAAAAAACTGAAAATTAGGCAAATTCCAGTTAAGTAGACGATATGCAGTTTCACATATCGTTTAACAACGTACGGTACACAGAATTCAATATGTACAAATGACATATTCGACCAGTAATGCATCTCGCATAACATTTTATATGGACATTAATGTGAATTAATGGCCTACCTAACATTCTATTAACATACACAGCATACGCAGGAAGAAAAAAGCAGTTAGATACATTTCTATATTTGGAAAAAATGTTATGAATAAAATGTTAAATATTATTTCCTGGGACACAGCGCTGCAACTTTTGAACGATAACTACATAATAACATAGCGCCTGAACTACAGCCTGAACTAGGTTTTTAGGGCTACAAAATTACTACAACTACAAAATTAATAAGATGTTAAAATGCAGTTTGAACTAGCGTCCGTATGATACACTGCGGAGAAGCAGTATCCCACAGGGCTTCGCTTCTTGTTTGCATCAGCGAGGATCCCATACCTACACCTGCTCCACCCTGACAGCCCTCACGGCGCTGTCACTCCAAACGGGCTACTTTTAACACATCGTTCAGCTCTGTTCTTCTTTCTTGCCCGAAATACTCCTGAACTGGTACATTCTGGGTGTATGTAAAAACAACGTAAACAACTGTAAATATATAAGACCACAATCCTCCCTAAATCAGTCTACGTGCCACCAAACAAAAAAAAACCCCGGGAAACTCACAAAGACGACGTCACATCTGCGCACGTGCAGCGCAACGCGAAAACAGGTGACGTAACTTGAGAGTCATATAGCTCATACTACCCGCTACTATTTTAATACCGTTACCAGTGCTTTGTGAATTAATACTGTCGATATTGATGCTAAATATACCAGTAAGATTTTAACGAATAATAATCATTAAAATAATGATTATTATTCGTAATGGTTTGTGTATGAGTGCATAGCAAATAAGGAATCTTTTGTCGATATGGTCAGTCCTACGTCCATGAGCTGATTTCTGGAATTTATTTACGGAAAAGGGGAAGTAGTGTATGGTCGTGCATTATTTTTGCAATATACATACATGCATCCCTGCTTTCCTCCAGTACACCAAGCGTAATATGTTTATTTGAGGGATTCGTGTGTAATGCTAATTTTCTGTTTTGATGCGAGTGGAACAAGACCCACGTTGAATGTAATAAACATGTAATTCTTTTTTTTTTTTAACATCATTTGTGTTCTTGCATTGATTAGGAAAATGGCTGTCAAAAATAAAACATAACTGTTTAAATAATCCCGGGCTGTACAAATTATTCCGGAAGAATGTTATAATTAATGTAGATTTTTGGGTACTTTATCCATGGGCGTAAACTATGGGGGGTGTAATAATCAATACACCCCACGTAATCAAGTTGTCCTGATGAATGGGTGGGAACCTCAGCTCCCCAAATGTTCAATCGAAAGTTACGCCCTTGATTTAATTATTCACCAGTCAATGAACTGACTTAGGGTAGAAATTAGGCTATATATATCTGTGCTGCATCACCATAAATAAAGGGCCCGTATTATCTAAAGAACTATTTAAATATCAAGGCAATTATTCTGGGATTCCCATCTGGGAAAGTTGGTTACTTCATTAAAACGACAATCGTCCAGTAATGTGTGATACGCGCGTACTGACAAACGCGCTTCACTGCTTCTTCTCAGACAGCATCTATAGGCCATCGTGTATGATGTTAACTTCTTTTATGTGAGTCATTCAAGTTACCAAAATGTCACAGTGGGTGGGAAGGAATATAAACTTCTCCGAAGCGACAGATGAAAGCGATTTTTTTTCAGGGCGTCTAACTGCGGTATCCGGCTGCTTGATTCATGAACCCGTACCTCTAAGAAGGCACTACATGTTAGCTTTTTAAGAGCACCATACTCACAATTCAAAACCGGCTTCTTATTTAAGGTAAGAAAAAAGCAAAGGGACATATTATGATCTTTTAAAATGGGTACAATTTTTTTTAATGGATGGCATTAGAACAGTTTAATAACTTCTCAAGAATAACTTGTAGATCTTCTCCGGGTTAAATCACGCATGCTGTCTTTTTCCAATGAGGGAAATTATTTTCAGTAGATCCATGTCTGAATGTCTGAACCTAGGCTTGAATGTGACGAATTAATGCCGTTTAGTCCCACATATGCGTAATACTACTTTGCGCAGTATTGTAACACCTGCTGATGGACAAACTGCTGTCATCCCAGAATGACTTGATATAAGTTTATAAAAAAAAACACTAACCTATCTATCCATTTATCTCGTTTGACTCAGATGCTGCGAATTTTCGCATTCTCAAATTATTTTTGATACTATATTGCTCCCAATATTGAGGAGTACGAGAGAGCTGGGATAAAATCATTTAGTTAAGCCTCATATAACATCGTCAATGCTTCAGACTTTTTCCGAAATGTCAGTCCTAGTTACTCATTACTTATTATAAATAGGATCGTATTATACGTTGACGACTCTATTTGTAGAAAGAACGTCTCATTTTCTGGTCTTAGCGAGATGAATATCTGTTATAGGAAAATGTAATAACAAAACCTAACCTATGACATTCAAAGAATGTTTTTTTTTTGTTTGTTTTTTGTATTTCTTCATGGCTTGTACTGCATGAGTAATCTTCCTGGTCCTGACAGAGGAAATGTTGAACTGCACCTTAGGCGCAAGGAAAATGTGAATGAATGAAAACGTAGACGTTTTGCTCGTCCAAGTAAACTCAATTAACTGGGGAAAAGTAATTAATTTTGCATGTAAACCCAATAAATGAGTATCTTGGCCACATGAATAAAGCCTAGTTTTGAAAATCGAGGGCTGTTCGAAAGATTTGGACTCTCTTAGCAATAGGTCTCCCCTCCCCCACAGTGATTTTAATCGGGATGATCCACTGAAAGAAAAGTGTCTGATCCACAGTGGTGTTTTTCAGTGTTATGACAACCACTCAAAAGCTCAGGAGCACATATGCTTCATCAGGGAATGAGAGCGATGGTGTGCAGGGCACCTCCTTTGTGGCAGAGCCATGGAGCTGCGCTGCTGCCATGGAAAAAGAGATATCGTTTGGCTCCAGTCCCAGCAGGAACTCTGCTACCCTCCTCACATCCTGCAGTATCAATGGCAGCCTCCTGGGAGAAGCAGATCAGCAGGGCTATGACGTGGAGTTTGACCCCCCCCTTGAGAGCAAGTACGAGTGTCCCATCTGCCTGATGGCTCTGCGAGCGGCGGTGCAGACACCCTGTGGCCACCGCTTCTGCCGCAGCTGCATTGAAAAGTCCATCCGGTATGTTGCTTTGCTGGGGGGGGGGCTTCTGCTCAGCTGTACATCCCCTCACTCATCCAAACTGTCTGCTTCTGTCTCTGCCTTCAGGGATTCGGGCCAGAAGTGCCCAGTGGACAATGAACTTCTGCAGGAGGACCAGCTCTTCCCAGACAACTTTGCAAAGCGTGAGATCCTTTCCCTCACTGTGCTGTGTCCCAATGCTGGCTGTGACCACAAGATGGTGCTCCGCCAGCTTGACGTAAGATGTGGGAATGGGCCGCTCTTTTGTTGTGAACTGCCCACCTCTGTTCCCTTCAGCATTCCATGCTGACATCTGGTTGCCTCTTATGCCCAGGATCACAATGAGCGCTGTCAGTTTGCCGTGACCCTGTGTCCGCTCTGCCGGGAGTCAGTGCGAAAGAGTGAACTGGAGGTCCACACAGCACATCAGTGTCTACGACGCGTGGTTTCATGCCCAAACTGCATACAGACGTTCATTTACGAAGAGAAAAAGGTGCCTCCTTCATATGAAATCCTACTGTCTATTAAATAATACACACAGTTTCTATAAAGCCATCTTGGCCTCCTTGTTACCTAGCTGATGCCTGCTTGTCTGTCCCTAGGTCCATGAGCAGTCCTGCCCCCTGGCCAGTGTGGCGTGTGAATACTGCAGCATGGAGCTTATTCGCGACCAGGTGAGAAGTAAACCTGCATCTCCCAAGCCTTCAGTGCTGTTTAGTGGTACTCCTATGCTCTTCCACTAAGTTAAACCCTTTGTGATCTTCCTAGCATTAGCAAATGAACAGAAACTCTAGGATATAGATGCTGAAGGACCCAGCGTGGCACTTTTCACATCTCCCTTTCCTTCAGCTGTCATCGCACTGTGACACAGACTGTGCGAAGGCTCCAGCTGCCTGCCCCTTCAGGGACTTTGGCTGTCGGGAGAAGGTGTGTTCTGTGCGTCTCTCTCTGCATGTGACTTTATTTGTATTTTTTAGAGACACTTAGGCACTAGGTATATACAGTCTTGAGTGTAGTCCCTTGTGTTGCATTGTCCTATGTTGTACACATTTTAGACTATTGTGAATCGGTCTTAGTCACTTGACAATACATTACACTGCTATCTTAGGGTGCTGCATCTCTTGCTACTCTGTGCTTTTATATGGGTGGATGACAGTGAAGCCCATTTGACTCTCTGGGCTGAAGTTTGTCCTTTTGCATCGCAGATGCAACGCAGCAACCTGGCACAGCACATGCAGGAATTCACACAGCTGCACATGCGCTACATGGCAGATTACCTGCGCCAGAGCCTCAATGGGGCACTGGGGGGGCCCTCTGATGGTGGCGGCGGAGCCAGAGGTGGTCTGGCCTGCAAATGCCTCCAGGAAAGAGTGAACTTGCATGAGACTGTGCAACAGCTGGACGGCAGGCTGGTGCTGCAAGACCAACAGCTAAGGGAGCTGCGCATCAGCAATGATACCCAGGCTGCCAAACTGGTGGAGCTACGCAGGCACCTGCGCTCACTGGAGGAGCTACTGCGGGAGCTGGAGGCCCAGCAGTGCAGGGGCATCTACGTGTGGCGGGTGGAGGGATTCTCTGCACATCTGCGCAGCCAGGAGTCCAGTCAACCTGTGGTCATCCACAGCCCCAGCTTCTACACTGGTCGGCCAGGGTATAAGCTGTGTCTGCGGCTGCAGCTGCAGACGCCTAGCGCCCCCTGCTGCGCAAACTACATTTCCTTGTTTGTGCACACCATGCAGGGTGAATTTGACAGCCAGCTCCACTGGCCACTGCAGGCCACCATCCGGCTGGCCATCCTGGACCAAGCGGAGGATCACCACCACGTGGAGGTGATGGAGACCATCCCAGAGCTTTATGCTTTCCAGCGGCCTGTCCTGCCTTGCAACCCCAAGGGCTTCGGCTACGTCACCTTCATGGCACTGCAGGCGCTGCAGGAGCGGCAGTATGTGAAGGATGACTGCCTGCTGGTGCGCTGCGAGGTCAGCCTGCACTGTGACCGGCAGCTGCAGCAGGGGGTGCTCCAGGGGCGTGGCCCTGAGTCATTGCTGTGAAGCTGAAGGGCAGATATGGGGAGTGGGGGGGTTCCCGCCAGTATGTGACGGGTAGCTTCAGGTTGGCGGGGCGCCCAACGTGTCTTTGTGTGGCCCTGCTTTGAGGCACCCAGAGCAGCCCTTAGATGCAGTACTCTGACTAAGAACGTCAAAATGTTCATATTGCACTATTTAAGAAATAGTAACAACATTGTTTTATCTTGGATATATTTTAAAAACCTGCCCCAAAACATCACCATAATGTAATAAAGAGTAGGGAGACATTATATTTTCTTTATTGTTCTTTTATATGACTTTTTCAGTAATTAGAGCTCAAGTCTTTATACATGTCAAACGTCTGCGTCAAGACTGCTCAACACCTGGTACCCTGAAACTGTCTGATTACAAGTTGAGCACTTTTACTATTACACTGACATCATAAAACTATGTATTCATCTTCAGGAGGAATGATCTGGAAACAAAACATCTGCACTTTTGAAACTGAAATATGCTGCAAGACTAATCTGTAGCATTTCGCTTCCATCTTTTGAATTGATTAACATCTACGCAAAAAATCAGTACTAACAGGGTGCATAAATGGATGCACTATTAACAGTGACAGTGAACATGAGATGTTGGTCCAAAGGTTACAGCTATAGGACTGCAACTGAGACTTTGTATGTCTGACATTTCAATGAAGATATCAAAACCAATGAAAATACCAAACCCGGCACCAGAAACGCAAGACTTTGGTCACAGTGGAGGAAATAAATCAGAAGGCACTGGACTAAAGGAAAACTCTTACATTTCACATAAGGAGGAAAAAAAAAAACATCGGCCTTGAAACCACCTGCTGTGGAAGCAGTGCAGCGCATCGGTGTGGGAGTTGATTCCTGCTTCGAAACACTGACGACTCGGCAGAGAAAGTGTGGGGGTCAAAAGGATGTGACTTCATGTCGAACATAAATGGCATGAAGGCAGGAGATAAGTGCGATTCAGAGAGGCCTCAGTGTCATTTTGAAAGAAGGCAGGAAAACCCACAACTTCACAAAAAAAAAAGTGTAAACATGGTTTCCCACAGATGATACATCACAACCTTTACAATAATAGGCTGGCTCCCTTATGGGGTGTCATTCTGCAGCTCATCCACTATGTCTTTTTTATTGCACCTGCATTCATTAATATATGCATCTATGCACTTTCCACACCTGATTATCCAATTCAGGGTCTTGGTGAGCCTGAAGCCTGTCACAGGAATCATAGGGCACAAGGCAGGGACCCCCTGGATGGAATGTCAGTCCATCACAGGGCAAAAGGCAGGGACTCCCTGGATGGAATGTCAGTCCATCACAGGGCACAAGGCAGGGACTCCCTGGATGGAATGTCAGTCCATCACAGGGCACAAGGCAGGGACTCCCTGGATGGGACACCAGTCCATCACAGGGCAAAAGGCAGGGACTCCCTGGATGGAATGTCAGTCCATCACAGGGCATGGGGCAGGGACTCCCTGGATGGAACGTCAGTCCATCACAGGGCACGGGGCAGGGACTCCCTGGATGGAATGCCAGTCCTTCACAGGGCAAAAGGCAGGGACTCCCTAGATAGGATGCCAGTCCTTCACAGGGAACAGGGCATGGGCTCCTTGGATAGGATGCCAGGCCAACACAGGGCATAGGGCAGGGACTCCAATGTATATGATGCCAGTCCTTCACAGGGAACAGGGCAGGGACACCCTGGATGGGATGCCAGTCCATCACGGGGCACACACACATTCATACAATCACATATTATGGGCAATGTAAAGATATCAGTTCAATTAACTGCATAATTTTGGATTGTGGGAGGAAACCCAAGCAAATATGGGGTGCAGTCAAATAGAAGAGCCAAGGGCGGGAATCGAATCCCCCAAACTGGTAGTGTGAGGATACAGTGTTACCCATTTGCGCAACTGTGCTGTCTAATATTTTGATGAAAGCAGATGACAGTGATAGAAATAAAGTGCATAGATATGACTTCACCAGCTACTATTAAGTTCAATTGCTCCTTCCACCCAATGATCCTGAGCTGTAATCAAGCTGTCAGCAATGAAACAAAAAGCAAATGAATTGGTTTATAAGTGAGATCTCAGGCTGCAAATAGAGTGGCTCACCAGCTGATAAACAGCAGCTTTTATTGCCCATAGAAATATAACAACGGAAATTATTTTATCCAAAAAAAGGAAAATACACATTTATGCATTTCTCAGTACATAAAATACAGAACTGATTATAAAAGTTTTTTCCGTGTATTTGTACTGAAAACATACACAAGGTTCTCCTTAAAACAATTTCCTATAGTCATATGTGTTACAGCATGATTCCACAAGTAGAATTTTAGATTTACAATGTTACAATTTTTGGAGACAATGGATTAGCAGTCTAGTAATTTGGTCCAAACTGTACTTCAGATTAAGCACTTAAATGACAAGCATTGCAATCTTCATCTTTCAATATTGGGTAACTTAACCCAAGTGTAAATCAGCAGAAAAAAATATTACCATAAGCAGCAGACAGCTGTCAGCTTATCATATTGCATCTTCAAACTGTCACTGTGATCTTCCAGCCTCCACCTCTGACACGGCCCCTGGCTGGCCAATTTCGTATCGCTTCTGGAACGAGATGCCTCGCAGGTCAACCTCCACAGAGTGAACGCTGAAATCCCCCAGGCCCTGGAGCACCAAGACGGGACGGTGAAGTTCAACCATGGACAGGATTCCACCATTACCCTGCATGTCAATAGCCGGCCCCCTCCTATTGGCTACCTGCGTGTTGCAAAGCACCCGCCTCACTCTCTCCTTCTGCATGGGCTCAGAGGTGAGCAAGAAGAGGAAGCCGCCGCCTCCTGCACCTGCCAGGCTCTGGCCGAGCGCTAGAGGCCGCAGGGCATTCATCATCAGCCGCACCGCTGCAGGCTCACACCCCGCAGCCATCACCTTCTTCTGCTGCCAGTAGCGGTTTACACAAGTGCCCAGCCTGGGGAGGGA
>JAODKF010000009.1:329085-347472 GCA_026779585.1 Mormyrus proboscirostris
CCCCCCCCCCCCCCCCCCCTCCTGCTAATTGTGTGTCGCTTTGGACGAAAGCATCTGCTGAATAAACAGATTGTACTCACTGTCCTGTGTAAACAGGGACAATGGCAGCATTCACTGTCCTGTGTAAAAAAGGGCCATGGCAGTATTCACTGTCCAGTGTAAATGGGGGCCATGGCATTATTCACTGTCCAGTGTAAACAGGGGCCATCATAGTATTCACTATCCTGTGTAAAAAGGGGCCATGGCAGTATTCAGTGTCTAGTGTAAACGGGGGCCATGGCAGCAAACCTGCTTCACTGTCCTGTGTAAACGGGGTCTATAGCAGCACACCTGCTTCACTGTTCTGTGTCAGGGTCAGCTCATGTCATCTCAGTCTTTTGTGTCCCTTCCACGTTTGGCCAGCAGGCTTCACTGGCCATCCTGTCCCTCCTGTCAGTCTTTGTGTTTCCCCTGTTCCTTGTCAGCCGCATGGCTCAATGTGTTGCGCATGTGACTACCTGCAAATCCATTTGTTGTGTGTTGGATCCCACCTCCTCTGTTTTTGTATTTTGTTCCCTAGTTTTTCATTGTATGAGTTTTCTAGTTCCTGGGTCTTGTGATTTTTATTTGGTTTTGGTTAAATTCTATGTGCCCGTGCTTGTGGTTCTACTTGTCTGTTATTCCCCTTGTGTAGATTCTGTTTCCTTCTTTCTGTCAGACTCTCCAGAGGTTCATTCTTTGTTTTGTTGCATGGTCTTTGTTTATCACCTTTTGTTTTTGACCCCACATGGTCAATTTGGTTTTTGTGGTGCTCTTAGTGTTTTCTGTTTTGTTTAATAAACCCCCATTTGTCCACGGAGTCGCCAGTGGGTCGTCTGCATCCTCTGTTCCCTGCCTGCACAATGCCACGTCCTTGTGCCTGGACAACCTGAATTCATTACAGTCCTGTGTAAAAGGGGGCCATGGCAGCACACCTGCTTCACTGTCCTGTGTAAACGAGGGCCATGGCAGCAAACCTGCTTCACTGTCCTGTGTAAACGAGGGCCATGGCAGCAAACCTGCTTCACTTTCCTGTGTAAACAAGGGCCATGGCAGCACACCTCTGCACCTGGAGCAGAATCTGCCTGTGCTGAATGGTGGCAAGCCATCCATCTATCCATCTGTCTGTCTCTTTCACCCCCAGAAATGATTTTAACATCTTTAAACATAGGCAAATGGGGCCACTGAAAGTCTTTAGTGGCACTGAAACCAAAAGTCATAAGTGAATTTCACAAATCCTATTAAGAGAGGAACCAAAAACTCCCAAGCAGTGAGAAAAAAACGTCCGGGGGTCCAAGGTTAACTGGCTACATCACCCCCCCCCCCCCCCCCCAAAAAAAAAATAAAAAAATAAATAAATAAACAGTGAGCTTGCTTGCTAAAATCAAGGTGTAAGGTGTGATTAAAATCCATCACTGAATCAGTTTCTCATGCTGCCTTATGTTGGATGCCGATTGAAGGCTGCACCCGCGATGTTAAAGCTCATAAGTCACACACACCTTGTCCTCTGTACTGTCTGGGATGGGGTCCGGCCCAACCACAATGTTCAGCATACGTGGTTTGACGGGTGGAAGTAACAAGAACTAAACCAGGTACATGAACAGTGCTACGTCGCATTTCTCTCCAGCAGGGGGCAACATTTAATTGAAAACAACTGCCAAGTAAGGAAATTACAAGAAATGACATAAGGCTGACTAAAATTACATTAGTTACCCAAACAACTTTGACTACATGTCGCAGTAATCATGCTCTTTTGTTTTGTTATGATCAAATTACTATACCTCACTTTGCCTTAATTGTGCTAGAACTTAATTACCAAACGTAACATAAACATGAACAAATCTATGGCAGAATATGCATATTGTAATTGATCATAAAAATTTTAACTACAGAGTATTACTCAAAAGTTCCACCAAATGTGTGCCCTGACTTCCCGATTTGTCCTACATGATCAAGCTAATTAAGATAGCTCAGACAATAGGTAAGTAGAAATTGGCATTATATTGTAGTTACTTGTAGGCTGTCACGGAAGCATAAATAGATGTTAACGGATATATGCCTAATTAGAATCATAACTTGTGTTAAATATATGATATATAGATACAGCAGGGTTACGTCTATTATTCATAATAATATACAGTTCAGAGTCTAGGTTTACACGGTATTTTGATAAACATTTTTCGATTTAATTCGATCTGTTTGTTTTCTATGAAAAGTTTTAGATTTTTTATAAAAAATAAAATCAACAAATGAACGTGGGAAATTAGGAAAGAGAAACGGGGCAAAATCTAGGCATCGCACTGTGAAGGACCCTCGGCATCAAACAGAAATTACCAGCCGTGTTAGGATTAACCAGACTACTATGAATATTTAGCTACCGTGCGCAGAATATGGACTATAAAAACGCAAAAAATTAAAAAAAAAAAAAAACATTTAATTGCTAGAAGGCCACATTATGAAACTTAAATATTTTGTAAAATCAAAGCTTGAACTTTCTAGGGCTTGGGGAAAATAGCCTACGTGTTACAGTCGGAGATTACCTGTTTTTTCACGGAGGATATTGCCGTCTCACGACCTGGCAACCATACACTGAGCAGGTCGAAAATAGTGACAACTCCCAAGGCACTCAGAGCAGAAGGCGTAACCTGCTTTCAATGGCCGGGCAGAGATAGACCAATGGCTGGCTTCGCCGATGTGGCAATTCAGGCTTACACACCTTACGGACTTTAAATACGAGATCGTCGCTTAGATTGGACATACATTTAAATGCTGCGTTCCGCAAAGACAACAGTCAGAACAGACTGCAAAGAAGGACATATCCACAGCTGGCGAGACTCCGTCAGGAAATTCAAGGCGACTGATTTTTAAGACTACCACAAACTTTTATTTTTTCCCCCGCTGGACTTAAAAAAATCAAAATGTCAAATGTCCAGCTTTCTAGCACTACCCTGGATCGTCTCGTCGCGCGGAGGACCTTCCCTCTCCATGCCCGTACCAGCGTTTGTAGGAATCTATTCGGGCCGGTGGACCACGACGAGTTAAACAGTGAAATGAAATCTAAACTCAGGGAGCTCTCAGACCGGGACAAGCGCAGGTGGAACTTTAATTTTGAGACCGATACACCTTTGTCTGGAGAATACAAGTGGGAGGAAATCCCGATGAATGCAACGCCTGTCTTCTACCGGGAGTCGCAAACTGGGAAAGCGGGGAATACTGTGCCAGTCAAGGGGAATGAGTTTTTGGACGTGATTCAGAATAACTGCGCCTCACTTGATGTGCCTAACTCCCCTGTGGTGGACCGCTTGTGCAGCTCCGAAGTCACCCTACCCAAACCCAGTGAAGTAAACCAAGAGAATTGCTCAGATAAGATCAGCTCAGAAAAAAATAAATATAAAGCCATCTCTTTCAAAAGAACGTTATCTGCCATTATGGAAACTCGTGCCACGGCACGTATAACAGGTATAAACCTTTTAAAAATTATGTAATTCTTCAATTGCCTAAATTAAATGATCGTGTGGTGCGTTCTCGAAAAATTCTACTTACTAACAGTCACGGTGATGTAATGTTGTTGTATTAATAGCAGTAGTAATAGTAATGGTGGTGGCAGCAGTAGTAGTAGTGGTTGTAAATGATCTACTTTTATCCCCTCCCCCACAGATTATTACGCTATAAAGAGAAGAATGACTGATGTGAAGCCAAACGGACACTCCTCGCAGCATTCAGCTCAAGCGATTCCCGTTGAACTGACGCCACGCAAAAGGATTCGTTAATTGTGCATACAGTGCCAGTTTTGTTCTCCTGTATCTAGTTACCTTCATCGGACAGTGTTTAACTGTGCAATTGTATTTTCATTTGAATGTTTACACTGGCAAAAATGTACATATAAATCAGTATATTGTGGGCTTGTGTCTAATAACTTATCTAAATGTATATAGGTTTTATATACAGGTTATTTTTAAACTAAGTTTTAACTTATATTATTTATGTTGCAACATATTTGCAAATACTTGTTATAGCCAAAGTTTTATACTTTTTTGTAATTGTTAACAATGTAGGCCTAGTCATTTGAGTTTTGCTTCTGAGCCGTTTGATATGTCGACCACATATGTAAAGCGATATTTTGTTTAGCACTGACTCTGGACTTTTCTTTAACACGTTGTTGTTCTATCGTTGCCTTGCTACTTCAGTATTGGACTGATGAAAGCTGCCCATGAGCCATAAGCCTGCCCTGCCAAACCTATCCAGCAATATATCAACGCTGTAAATAGGCTACTTAATTCTGTCCCAAAGTATGTTTATGTAGGTCCGAACTACATGCTAATATATATTTCATATTCGCCATTCTCAGTTTATTCAACGGCTCCTTTTTATTTAGATTTCGAAAGTTGCGTTGCGTCGAACACATATAGCATCAAAATCCGTCGACTTGCTATGGAAATCACAAATAAGTGCTTGGCAGAGAAATTTCCCCAACAGTAATAAAACTACCTCTGTTGTAATAATAAAATAACCTAGGCCTTGTAATATCTGCGTTCTTCAACGGATACACTGCATATAGCCTAGTGCCTTCAAACATAGTTTAGCTTCAGATTGCATTAATTGGTGACACTGATTCTTTAAATAAAGATCTGACGATGCTTAATAAATTGAAATCTATCTTTTTACATTTATATTTTGGCATTTCAATATTTTGGATTAATAAAACACGCACGCACAAATACGCGACTTTCATAATGATTAGGTGTTATATAGAAAATATATTTTAATAACACTGGTGTTAGGTGCAATAAAACGACGAGTGAGGTTTTGCAAAGAATTATATGCAGGTCGGTAAAACGATTCAATCAAACGATCAAGTACACGGAGTATAGCACTGCATCAATTTGTATATGGACTTTGGAAAAATAACGTATATCACTGTGTAAATTTGAATTGCATCACGAATTACACAGCTGGAACACTAAAACGTGTAAACTTTTAAATATGACATTCGTGACGTTGTTGCAAATAATACACCTTGGTTGCAACAGTAGCGTCATTTAACATGGGAAGTTCTGACTTAACGCACAGAAATACATTTAATATGTAATGGGAAATTTAATAGGTGGTGTAAACCGAGAAATTGTATTATTAGTAATAATAATTGGAAAAAAAAAACGTACCGTTCTAGCTGAATTTTTGGTTGATCTGAAGTGTAGTGCACCTGGTTCGCTTTACTTACAGAAAGATCTATAGACCAATAAGTCTGTAATAGAAGCAGTAGCCATCTACTGGTGAGACCACTCGAAATCTATTTAGAAACAAATCTTAAAGATGAACATTTCTGCCTGGGTTTCTATTTTCGGGTAAGCAGACACTAATAGGCTACAAAGGACGTACTGAATGAATGGTTTCCACTGCAGTCTACATTTCAGAATAAAATGTTGGAATTTAAGATGATACAAAATTAGATGCAAATATGATTAATTTAAAGTGAAATTTCAATATTACGTAAGAACTGAATAAAAGTTAAAGTGCTTTGCAAACGCGGCCTTGCTTCATGCTACAGTAACTGCGCGACTCGGATCCGAAGCGAGAAACGTGCCCCACATTGCATTTGAATGGGGCAAACACTCCCCCTACCTCGTTTCCAAAGACAACCATTAGATATGAAAGGGTGGAAAATCCGGTCAAAGACAACAAAGATAATTAGCATTTTCTACACCATCTGGTATAGGAGCAAGCAATAGAAAGACTGTTTGAGCCGAAGCGAGTGTGCCATCGCATTGATCTGTAAATGAAGCAACAGGATCATTAAGGATCCTCTGCTCCAGAACTAGAGCTGAACAGATATTGATATAGTTTGCTGGTAAGGAATGCAGTTAGGACTAGATGAGACCAGTAGATAAAGTTCGCTGGTTCAAATGGATATTTCACTGCGCTTTCCAATTTAACAGCAACAGCTCTTCACTTAAGTTGTCTTAAAATAATGATAAAATAAACGGCATAGCTTTGAGGTCCCATTTTAGAAGCACCAATGTGTACACCTGTATTTCAAGTACAATTGATCAACAACCACATGACAGAATGGCTTATAACCTATGTCTCACATCAGAAAAGTGACGTTTTTTAAACTACTACCTGCTAATTACCTACTCTATATAAAGGTACATAAGAGCGCCACAAAAGCCACTTGTTCCCACCTAAAACCAAAGTGACAAGTATTGTGATTGATCTGACAAAGTGACGCAGCGTGGAAATTTTAAGATGGTTACAAATAAGCCGCCTCTTAATTCTAAATGTATGTTAGCACATGTCAGTTAGTACCTGCCTTGTTTTACTGCTTTGTTCCATGGCTACAAAGGTGGTGTGATTAAAATAAAAAGTGCACTGCTTCTCTTAACATCCTTTCTTAACGTCAGTGCTTTAGATAAAATTTGAAAGCTGCTCCTGAATAATTTAATAGCATCGACTATTTATGCGATCTCAATTTTACGCCTTAACCAATTTTAGTAGTATAACTGAAAGCAATTATCATTTCAGTTCCAACTAGGATCTTCATATTATGACCAAGTTAAATTTAGGCCTAAATAAAGACTGTGAGGACAGTGAAAGCCTCCTACAATGAATTTGTCCGGGTATTAATATTATCAAGAATAATTTATAACAGAAATTGCATTGTTTAGAAATTAATTTATAAGATTTATTTTAAACCATGAAAGCAGCTAGACATACTTTCATCCATCCATAGCTACTCATCCGGTAAAAGGTTGTGGGCTGGGAGTCACAATAGTTGGTTTTGTTGTTTCTCTAAGATGTGATCACGGACCCATGTATAACGCAGAATTCCAAACTGAACGGCTGAAAGTTCCTAAAATGTGTTTGGATCCCATAGATCGTTATAGCTGGGTTTAAATGCCATTTGATGAAATGGTGTCACACATGCGCAGTAGTACCTCTGTGCTTCTGGTGTGGGAGATTCATTGTGGGCTGTGCTTAAGCGCAGCCGGTCTGCACCATGTCCCCTGTCCCACCCTGGTGTCTATAACGTCCAGCCAGAACCGCACAGTGTTCTCTCTGCACCTTGGCTGACCTGATTGTAAAAATAATGACTCATTTCCTCCTGCTTTGCCACGGCTGTGTCTCAGGTACCAGGTCTCCACCTTTGGGTATTTCAGTTGTCCACAAATCCGAAGGAGACTGTTACATACCCCTTGCATGGATAGTTGATCAAACAGAGCTAAACTGTGCAAGTTCCATTTGGGTGGATGAATCTGCAATGTCTGCATAATATAGGCTGTGTAATATAAATATATATTAAAATATATAGCAATTGGCATGAGGCAAAAACCAACCCCGGATGAGGCACCAGCCTCAAGACGTCACCTTTTGTTTGCAGTGTAAGAGGTTGGATAAGGGGCCTTGTCACGTCAAGCTGGGTCTTGGTGAATTGTCGGGAAGGGGCTCATCGTGAACGAAAAGGACTTCAGTCTGTAATACCCCCCCCCCCCCCTTTGTCCAGGACAAGTGCTGGGAAACATGCCTGTAGCTGCTCAGCCTTTAAAATGTAGCACATCTGACTGATGCTACAGTATGTTACTTAAACATCATCATCTCAGGTTGCGTTGTTATCAGTGCTGCTTTGTGCACAATAACTGTACCAGTTGTTTTCTTTTCCCACTGATTTATTGATAGTGCACCAGAACGGCTGCTGGTTCCACTTTTGTAAATAGGCATGGCAGAGCTTAATGGGCATCAAATACTTAAAGGGCTGTGAAGGGGCGACCCTCCCCCCTCCCAAAAGTCACTGAATTTAGTTAAGAAATATAACCACACAAGACAAAAATGGCATTATGTAATGTTGCATAACTGCAGAATACTCACAGGACAGGTCACGTGATTCAGACATAAGAAATCTATAGAAGGAATAAAATTGCATGTTAGGTTCCATTAAACACATTTCAGTTACTCCCCCTTTTTATTTCATTGAATGTAGAAACTTGTGTGTGTCAGTGGTTTTAATTGACCATGCACAATCAAAAGAAGAAGAAAAATGCAGAGGTCCACAGCCTGTTTTCCAAAAATACACGTTCTGCCTGGAAACAACAAGACTTCCCAATTAAGATTTTACGTGGCAGAGTATCTTTGGCAAGTTTAGGATGGCAAGCATGGTTAGTCGCTGTATCTGAGCCATCTGAGCTGCTGTCTGTCAGTCTCATTTCTCATATAACCCACTGGCACACACACATACCGTCAAGCGTATAATCACACACTCAGAAAGCCTATTTATACTTCATAACAGAATTATCCTGCTTTACAAGACATCCCATAATGATACCGGAGAAAAAGACAAAATCATCATCTGTGTTCATTGCATTCAAGACAGAATAAATACGTATGTAAAATATGAGGGTCTTATGTGGGGGAACAAAAATGTTTGAATAATGAAAAAGAGTACATAAGATATAAAACGAATTTAATGGTGGAGTCAGTTTATTCAATATATGAACTCGGCAAAAATGCAAGTTCCATAAACATTTCATTATATCAAAAAACTCACATCCATGTGATGAATAAAGACACACCCTGAGAACTATTAAGTAAAAAGAGAACTTCATTAAATGGTAAATATAACACAGTCACTTTTGAATCATTTTCAATCTCATAAAAAGTGTGGCCATTTTCAGTTTCACACAATTATGATCAGTCAATTAAAAGATCTAGAAAGAACATGAATACATATTATATACATCCTATATGCACTATATTACAATATAAAATCTTGTAAGATTGTAGCATATTGAACTGGAAGGACACAGAATCAAAAATTATCTGAGACTAGGGATTTGTGCCAGGAATTGGAAGGTTGCTGGTTCAAATCCAATAAATGCCCTTAGCGATCCTACTCTGTTGGGCCTGCAAGCAAGACCCTATCCTGCAATTGCTCATTAACAATCATAATCGATCTCTTATTGTCCCCATGGGGAAACTCTTTTTACACCCCTCAACTTGCTCTTTGTAGAGTAAGTTACCCATGAAGGGCAGCCACCCATAGCAGCACCCAGGGAGCTGGGGGTTAAGGGCCTCGCTCAAGGACCCACAGACGTGCTGAGGTTTGAACCAGCAGCCTTGTAATTATAGGCACACAGGCTTAGCCCACTGAGCCACACGCTGATTCCCGGATAAGATGTTAATCTACATCCAGCCCTATAAGAACGTCCTCCAACATACAGGGAAAAACTTGGTGGCAGGATTGACACTCCAGCTACTTCCCAGCTACTGGGAAAATAACTCATACTAGTCCATTTGGACTAGAGTGGTGCTGAGGTATCGCTCGCCACATGGCTGCACTCAGGTTCTCGTCCCTGAGGTGGTTTGTCATGCGGTGGGTGCAGAAATGCACAGTAATCAATGCGCGCTCCTTACGTGCTGTAATCAGTGTGCACTCCTTACCTAATATGCTTGAGTCTTTACACATGCGATCCCAGAGCCACACCAGTACCGTTCCCCAGATTCAGATATCAAAAAGTTTTGCTCTTTACCTCCTGAAGGCAGGTTAACGTCATAGCGCTTCTACCAGGAGCTACAGAATGCGGCGCTGGACTCCAGTGAAAGGCAGCAAAATGACAACGTGATGTTTCTGCATGACTCTGCACTGCACAGAGGCTGTCAAAAATGACATTGTTTTACATCAGGAGAAACTGGCAGCAATTTGCTAATTTTGTGGATATGAATTATTAATTTCATATATTCAGTGATGTCACAGTAATAAGACAGCATGAAAGGCACAGTGGGGAGTGTGTTTTAGTGAGAGAACTGAAATTTTTCACAGCATGCATTACATACATTGTTTGATTTGCAGAAAGTAGATGATGCTGTTGTTGAAAATAATGAAAAGCCGATGCTTACAGGACGCACCTATGCTATACCCATATTGTGAAACTGCTTATTCCACTGAAACTACTTAGGCTAAGTTCCATTCCTGGGGGCACAAAGCTAGAGCCGCTCCTGGTACGTAAAGCGGCAGCTTGCTGGCTACAGTTCCGGGTCCTCGGGCACCGTGTCGACTGCTTGTGCTCAGCGTCAGCGGAGATAGACGCACCCTGTAATCCCGCATCCCGTCATGGGCCCTCGTCCAGGGAGAAGCTGCCGCTGTGCTTCTGGAACCTGGACAGGCGGCGGCTGGTCAACTCTGTGGGGGGCCAGAGCACAGTGAGGCCCCCAGCCTGGCCACTGGGGGGCCCTTCAGGTCCTGCTGGAACAGACCCAGGAAGTAGGCGGCTGAGAGCTTCTGCAATGCTGTTGAGTGTCTGGTCCATATGTGTGATCTATGCAAGAACAGGATTGACGTATCAGCACCCTGGGAATTCTTTAAAAACGAGATATTATGTTATAACGTTTTATATAGAAGTTCGGAGTGTTTATGGAGGTGACCAGTGCTTAGTTTGGTCATTTCAGGGATCTCTCTTAAGCAAGGTTCTTTAACAATATACATACACAAAGGCTGTTACCAGGAGATACTAAGGACCCACGACTGTGCCAAAGTAATCTGGGTAAACAACATGACAGTACTTCACTGATGAATACATTTTATTTAATGCAAGCATATAATTACACTAATGATACACTAGACATGAATCTTTTGCTATGCATATTATCCCTGTCTTCAACATAGGAAAGATATGTAATGTAGTAATTGCACATACTTGTATCTTTAAATGAGTACAGGCAAAGTGAATACAGTGATTTGAAATTAGCTGCATCCCCTCTGAGCCTAAAGTTAGCACAAGGGTAAAACCAAAATGAGAATGTTTCAGGGGGTAGAATCACTCCTGTGCGACAGGTGTGCAATTTGATGTGGCGAAAAGAAAATGAATCTGGAGATATTCAGATGTAAAGGCAAACTGCCACCACATGTCTCTGGTTGCTCAAGAGCCACTTTTACATACATCCAAGGATACAGGAAGAGATAGATCATACATTACAATAAGCAAGCAGTTCAAAAACAAGTCAAAACCAGGTGCTGAAACGGGTCAATAACAACAACTGGGGGTAAAAACGCATATTCACTCTGAAATACACGACAGTTGATGCAGCAGTCAGGTATGTGCTCTCCATAAACTTTAAGTAAAAAACAATGTGAATATTTATAACATGATCAGTATAATGTCAGCAATATGCTATGTGCAGATTTAGCTAAAATATCAGGGAAATAAAACTTAAAAGCTCACATACAGTGTCTGTAACATGAGTATTTATCATTTTGCATTAATTCTTAACATTCGTTGAAGCAGTACTTTGTGATAAAACCCCATAATGCTTCACGAGCCTTGATGGGATAAATAAGAATTTCCACAAACAACCGTAGCCTCCCATTCTGGATATTTAACAAGGCTCCACTTGGAACAGACTGGACACTCGTTCCCATGCTTAGTTGCCCTGCAAGCAGTAAGGTGGGAGTCTGCAGGTATCCATGTCTTTTCCTCACCCCTCGAATCCATGTGGATTCCTGACAAATGACAATGCTCTCTCCTCTGCTGCCTCTGTGTAGCTAGTAGAGAAAGTTCCAGTACCCAAGGTTCATGCTTCTGTACTTTAGGGTGGGACTTTCTTTTTCAGTTGGTTATGCAAATAGGCTGCCTCTGAAACATAATACAAACTGTAATGATCCGCGTTCGGACGAACAGGCAGGGATGGGGAAAGCAGGAGCAGGCAACGAAAAGTCATGAATACGGGGTTTATTTAGGACAAACAGGGAACCACACGAAGGAGACGTCAATGACGGATCTCACAAGACAGACTGAACGCGGACTTAAACACAGGACATGACATCAGAATGCACGCAAGACAGCTGGTACGTAGAGAATTCACACAAGGGTAACGAGGTGGGCGTGGCACATGAGAGGGCTGGACGGAGGGACGTGACACAAACGCTGCCCTGAAAACAACGATAAAATGTTTAAAAAAGAATAATAATGGATGCGTGGACAAATGAAGAGACCCGATCAAAGCTTTAATCACAATCTGCTCAGAAGAACAGATACAACAAGATCCGGATGGCATGCAAAGCAATAAAAATTAATGGTATAATACACTAGGGCTGCATGATTTTGGAAAATTTTAAAATATCGCAATTGTTGTAATAAATTACTGGGGTGTTTATAAACCAAATAATTAGTTCAAAATCATTACATTTCTCAAAAACCCATCAGAGTGATTTAAACAGCAAGAATGAAAATGATTTTGATTGTCTCAGAGAACACATGAAGAGCTCATGCAAAAGCAACAGAGGTAAAGTTTAAACTGATTTATATAACATATACTAGATAATATTGAAAAGGAATAATCATTAAAATTGCAAAGCTTGCTAAGTTTTTTTTTTTCCTATGACAGGAAAATGTTTTAGTGAAACCTAAACTTGTGGTGCTATAATGGAGAGTTGGGGCAGACTAAAATAGGCATACAGTGTGAAGGTATGATAAACCTACCTGACTGTCACGGTCCTTGCAATGTGACAGATTCACATGCATGGCATGCAGTGTTGGTATTAATATGGCACCCAGCCCAATAATACACTATAGTTATTTTTCTAATTCAGTACAAAGTACCCATTGTGATGTCATTCAACACCAGTACCAGTTTTTATGCCAGTGAAAAACCAACACAAAGAATTACCGTACTTTTCTGAAGTACTAAAAGAATGATACCCAGTGCACTGGAACAGTGCGCAATATAAGCACTGCAGAGATGTCTGACTTGAGGAGAAATCACTGCACCCAGAGGAAGCCCACGCAACATGGCCAGGGCACACAAAGTCTACACACAGAGCAAATTCCTACCCCCAACCCAGCAGGTACAGTACAAGGCAATAGCTATGCAATGAAGCATGAGGCCACATACATGCTGCTATTCATTGGCACATCAAACCCCATCTTCCGTGTGCTAGTCAGTGTAAACCTGCTCAGTATGTGCCATGGCAGCTCCCCTCTGATCTGCAGCCCGTTCAGCCCGTCCAGGAAGCTAATGAATGACTCAGTCATGGCCTCAAGTGAACCATAATTTCCACTCTATCAATAAAAAAGGCAGAAAAAAATCTCCCATTCTTCCTGTGAATGTATCCCTTGTTTATCTAAAGAACTGGGTATAGTCAGATGAATGGCTGAACTCGATGTCAGCCCATATAGAGGTGCCGTGTTTTTTTGCAGGTTTCGGGGGCAGGAGGTGAGAGTAAGGACAAGGTCATTTGCTGAGGTATACTCCAGCAGTGCACTTCTGGCTTGGGGAGACCTTCCTTCCAATAAAGCATGTTATAGAAATAACCGTTCAACTTCTGAGATGAGAAGACTCGTTTCTGGCATCAGAATCCTTTCACATCATTCCTGAGCTCTCTGTCATCACTCACGCAAACCAAAGACAACTATAGCACAGGCTGCATTTTCATCTTGTCTTCTCATAATGACTTTTCATTGCAGTTTCTTGTTGAAGATGCATAAACAAGTCTTCATAGAAGTTATACTGCTCAGAAAATTGACAGGTTAACAAACCTGCACTTGACAGGAGAATACACAAATCAATGATTTTTAGGGATTAATGAGGTGTTGTTAAACACTGAAAGTAAAAAAAAAAAAAAGATTTTATCAGAAATATTAGGGCCATATCTGTGATGTTTTACTGGACTCTAATTCCTGTCCTTTTGTTTTACCTTAGTCCTTGGATCTAAGCTTTGATCAAAGCTATTTGTTTTCATGTCACTCATTGTCACGCCTAGCTCCGTCCGATCCTCGTGTGTGCCACGGCCACCTTGTTACCTCGTGTCAATTCCCGATTGTGATCACCTGTTGCTTGTTTTGTTCTGCTTGTCTTGGGTATTTAGTCTGTGTCTCAGACTGTATTCCCCAGATCAGTCATTGTAATGTCTCCTGTTCGTTTCCCTGAAACCCGGATTAAACCCTCGTTGCTCGTCATCCTGCCTGCCTGCCTGCTTTTTGGGTTGCTGCTCACCTGCGCGTCCCATGCAACGTGACACTCATTCCATTTGTACACTTTGAATGCTAAACTGTTCCTTTTTAGTTTTTACCTTCCAGATTATTTTTTCTGAAGATTTTCCAAAAGGCACTTCATTGAATATTCTTTCATTCTTTTATTAAAATGAGAAATAACACCGTAATTCTCAATGTCTTGAATTAATTTTCCTTTGGACGTCCTATTGATTTCAGTAGATGTCTGGCCAGATACAATTTAGGCCAAAAACAATCATAGTGCCTCTCTGAAACGCCCCAAGGCTCATATCCAAGAAGTACTCATTTAACCTTTCATACTACTAGATTTTTCCCCCTGATTCATTTCTTTTCCACAAAAGTGCCAGACAAAGGTGCCTTAATCTGAAGGAAAATGAATCAGCTGACTGGCACATGATCATTGGAAAAACCACATAAACACCAAAAATGTAACAACCTACTTACAATGAGACAGGTTACCATAAATATGGCAATATTATGAGAACCACAAACACCAGGTTACCATAAATATGGCAATATTATGAGGACCACAAACACAGGCACATGCAAATCCATTTTTTGGAATGGACCACCCAAGAAGGACTAACCCTACTGAAATGAACAACTCCCTTCATTTTATTTAAAGTCCAGCCAAGGCATACGCAGCTTTATTATTGGAGCTCGTGGTACTGGAGGTATTTTTTGGGGTGCCGTAATTTTTGGACTGGGGTGCCAGTCCTTACCTTGGGTACAGTAACATGACCCCAAGTCCAGGAACCTCTTTCACTGTAAGAAATCTGAAGGTGATTTGATTTGAGACGATTTTCCCTGCAGCCTTGATATTAAAGACGAGAAAAGTCACAGGACTATAATGCTACTTTAAATCTAACAACTTATCACCTTCAAATCTTTTAAAGTAGTTGCCACCTTTTGGTCCTGTTTTGACAGACTGTGCACAAGGGAGCTGGCAGGCTATTCTGACCTGAGACAGGTCACTATCACATCTCAAAGCTGAGTTATTTTGAAATACTCCGCTACTTGGATTAACGCAGAGATGAAACATGACATACTAGCTGGCAAATGGGGAACCAGTTAACTTTTAGAAATCTGTCCTTAAGGAGCTGGTGCAGTGGCTCAGTCAGTAGTGCTGCTGTCTCATACCTTCGAGGTTGAATTTTGCCTCAGCTTTGCTGTTTGTTATAACCCAAGTACAGTCAGTTTCCCAGACCATTACCAGCCAAGGGCAAACGAGTTACTGTCCTCACCGACTCTGTGAATGTGGCTTGTCTGTATTCCCCTTCTGCTGTCACATGGCAAAAGACCCTGTCAAGGGGGGGGGGTCACCACTTTAGCTGCCCACTTTGCCTTGGTTATGTAATGGAATTGTTTTCCTGCTTAGGGAGGGAATAAGTCCCAGAGGGACCCCCCCCCGAGTGACCTGGTGAGGTTTCTGCCGCCCAGAATGGCTCTTTGTCAGCTTCCACTCTTCCCAACATGGTTCATTAAGCAGATATTTCCTGGCCCACAGCATTACACTGTCTGAGGAACTAAAGAACCTGGATACAGCTCACTCAATCTTGTTGATTCTCCATCACTTTAAACACACGCAAGTTTACATTAATAGATGCATTCCGGAGGGAGCACAGCCACACAGGAACACAGTTCAAAAGGTAAAAATACACATACTATCCAAGGCACCCAGAAAGGTACATTATAAACTATGAACGTTCACACAGAAGGCCAGAAACATGCACACATTTAAGCCACAGAAACCGAAGGTTCATGTGTAAATTTAGTAGAAGTCAATAGTAGTCCCCCCCCCGCCGAAGTGTGGTTGGGTTTGGGCACACTGCAGGCTCAATGCTAGGCCCTGTCTTCAGCACCACCTGGCCCAATGTTTTCTTGTGCTCCCCGATTAATAGCAGTTACCCCCCTGCAACAAACGTCCCTGTGGACGTTGAAGTGCACCATATATAGCCCATGCTGGGCAACCACATGCAGCATTAGAGGTTTGGAGAGAGAAAGGGCTCTTATGCAGGGTCGGGCTTTAGCGGCCCCCACATATGCTCATGCCGGCCTACACGGCTAATTCAGTCTGCTCCATAACGGACTGTTTCTCTCACTGGGTAGAAATAAATGACCCATTAAGAAGCGGCGTTGTACTGCTAGATAAATTTCTTTTATGTGTCACATGACTAAGACATATTTTATTTAGATGCAACACATGACAGGACAGGCATTTGAACCTTAATGTGATATACAGCCATACCAGAAATATAAAAGCTGTGTGTTTATTTGCAGTAAATCACTTAAATGTGCATCGCTGATGCCCTGTCGCTGTAGCTTTTGCTCCACAGACATGGATGATTTTCTCTTATTTAAGCACACAAAAAACTCCAGTGTACAGTGGGCTCCCCGTATCATTATTGCCCAAAAGAAACCTGCTTTCTGTGGTCATACAATCATCTGCAGTATAGCGAAAATTCTCATTTGTCCTTCTCGACTAACATGAAGGCCCAGTTATTAACCATATGTGGTGTTCTCCAAATGACACATGAAGCCAGAGTTCTGTGACATGAGCTATGAACCTTTGCTTTGTACAGAAATGCTCCCAATTTCTCATAATCAAATGTTTATCCTTCATTGAATTCCTTCTCATGTCAGTTGCAACTTGTCCTGATAGTTATACATGCTAATTTCTGTTTTGCTAAATATTTGAAAAGACACTACAGCTTTACAGCAAAGACACAAAACAAAGATGTAACAGACTTAGGAGAGAAAAAGTTATAGTAGTGATATGGTAAGTTATAACATATGAAACCACCCTTCCAGGGAACGCTAACTCCACAGCTTGGACATTGATTGGTTCAAGATGATAAGAGCATTTTCTTTTAATATTTCTTTGTTTAAGGTTGCTCATGTGGGCAGCCTGTGACAGTGTTATCCAGCACAAATCCACAGTATAATCTCTCCTCTCTTTCTCTCTCTGCACTCCCATCTTGCCAAAGCTGGGCTGCGGACACAGTCCAAACCCCTGCATAAAAAACAGAACAGGCTCTCACTTTTATGGCGCTGGAGCGCACCTCGGGAACGGTTTCAGCAAAAGAATGAGGCCAGACGGACCGCCTTCAAGTCCACAGTCGCTGCCGGCGGAGGGGAAAATATACAGACAAATAGATAGTGGCACAACCCAGGATCCTCTGTACACTGAGATAAGCCGTCTGTACAATCACCCTTAAAATAAACTCTGACTTTGGGGCGGCAGCTCGGACTGTGTCCCTCGTCCACATTAGCGTGGCTGTTGCTGGTTTGTTCACAAGGAGAAACAGAGCATGAACTTTCATGCCTTATATGATGCCAGCAGAGATATCTTCATTGGTGCAGACAAAAACACAGGGTGTCCATCAAAATGCAGGCCACAAGCAACTACATAAAGCCCACATGAGCAGATGAAATGAGACATTCTGGTCCACATTCAAAGCACAGAACGTTGCCACTCTCTGATGCTTATGTGCAGGCTGGAGAAAATCACTGGAAAAGCCTCCTGTGTTATAATTGTACTGGGCAGACCAGAAAAATTATCATAATTAGCAAGTGGCAGCCGCTGTTGAGAAGCCAGGGATAAACACCGGACAGAAACCTTTTGGGGTCTCGAGGGAAATCTGTTCCCTTATCAGTGTGTGCAGACAGGCTCATTACAGTGAGATAATTTTATCTGAATGGCTTCCAGTAATACAATCTATTCTATATTAACTCCAGCAAAAGACCTAAAGAAGATTGTCTGAGAGCAGTTCATCCATTCAGTTGCCAAGATTTTACAAAAGATAAAGCATTCAGTTTTTACTGCCCCACCCTCAGAGGGAGGCCAGCCCAGCCATGGACAGCTATGGTTCATTTTTGCTGTTACACAGTATATAATTATTTAATGCCAGAGGTCAACTCTGTGGGGCCAGCATTTGTTGTGAATAAGCCTCTTGTTAACAGAGTGTTTCTCGAAGTGTACGGGGGCCCTTATACTCATGCAGCTCTCATTAAAATAATCTGCAATTTTCAGGCTGTAAAACCAAATGGCTGTAATTTCTAGAATGAGGCCACATTATTATTTAGGGCCGAGTGTCAAGGGGCTTTACCGCTACTTTTCTGAGGCTGGAATGTGGAGAGAAAGATTAGATTTTCAGCCCTCTGCAAATATTCAGCTCCAAGATAAACCTTGATATATGATAAATGGCAGCCCCTCCACTTCAGCGGGAGTAAAAGAAGCTGAAAGGGAGGGGAGGAGCTTGACAGTGAGTGGAGTCTGAGTATGCGAGGCAGAACCTGACAGCGAGGGGGGGGGGGTGTCTGAGCATGGGGGAGGAGCCTGAGCAGGAGGGGTGGAGCCTGACAGTGAGGG
>JAODKF010000009.1:367187-382240 GCA_026779585.1 Mormyrus proboscirostris
CACCCCTCACTGGCAGTACACTCCACTCAGTGTGTCTTTGCCCTGCGCTCTGTCACCCCTCACTGGCAGTACACTCCACTCAGTGTGTCTTTGCCCTGCGCTCTGTCACCCCTCACTGGCAGTACACTCCACTCAGTGTGTCTTTGCCCTGCGCTCTGTCACCCCTCACTGGCAGTACACTCCCCTCAGTGTTTCTTTGCCCTGCTCTCTGTATGCTTTCACGGCATCACAATCCCCACACTACCCACTCCCACTAGTGCATGGCTGTCTGCTCAGCATGGGCAGCACGGAAATCGAGAACAATGCCTGCAGGGTATTTTTTTCCACTGGAGTTTCCCCATGCCTTTTCACATTTCTTGGAAAAAGGCTAAAATTTGTATCTAAAATCTAAAATCTCTGGTAACGCAGCCACATACAAAGGGTATTAAGCTCTGAATAAACATTTCAATATGAGACCTGAACATCTCTACTGAAGACAAGCAGAAAGTCCTGCTTCTCAGACTTCTCAGTTCTCATACCCCAGATTAAGCAGGAGGCCTGCCCCAGATCTGCCTGGTTAAACGGTCACTGGACGCTTCCCTTAGGCTGTCACATGATCCATACACCCTGTTCCCGGCTCCCAGGCTCAGTGGCAGTGGTCCACAGGGGGCTGAGTTAAGCACAACGCTGGCTGCAAGCGGGAGTTGCCTGAAGGATTAATGACCAGGGCAAGCAAGCAGCTGAAACACTGGCCTGGCCCTTTTCTACCTCTGATTTGTACCGCAGCAATTACTTTTTCCTGTTGCTTTTCTAAATAATCTACAATAACCAAACAACGGCGTGTTGGACCAAAGCAATCTGCTCTCAGAGACTGCAGTTAATCTCAACTGCATATTTATGCCTGCATTTCCAGCCTAGTGCAGAGCCTCATAATATTACAGTTCACTAGAATAACTCCTAGCAAATCAACCGGGAATTATAATACAACTATTAATTTGCAATACTGAAAAAAATGGCAAAAGAGTGAAAAACGACTGCAGCTCGCTGATGTGCTAGTCACGAAGAAGAACACAGCAACACTCCCCCCTAGTGGCACAATTTATTCACTACTCAGATGGGTGCATAGGTGACATAATGGGATTCACACCCTGTCCAGCCAGAGAATCCTGCAGACTGCTGCTGTGTGTCTTCCTTACCTCACTTACAGGCCTGATGTGTGCCGGGGGAACAGACTGGCCTGTTTTTGCTTACCTATAGCATCGGTTCCACATGTTCAGCTCCTAATGGGGGACACCGCTCACGGTAATGACACTGCTGCATGCAGTCTGCAAGCTAGCCGTTTTTAGTCCCTCCAGATGCATCCCAAAAATCCCAGGATTCCACGGGGCACTGGCGCCTCCTGTATTACACAGGTTATTTAGCAGAGAGCCCATCTGGCCCTTTTGTAGAGGGCAGGAGGCAAACGCTAGAGCAGCTTCAGCCCTGCTTAGAACTGCTGACCTCACAGACCTCAAGGAATTTGCCGTCCACATTTTCCAGAGTAGCATTTTAACTCAAATGTTACTTTAAGTTGCAGCTCTTGGCCTGTAAGTTTTAGCTCCAGAAGTGGAAAGTTGAGGTCCAGAAAGTACAAACCCAGACTAAGGTTTTGTTTCAACCAACCAGCTGATGACTCTGTGACTGTGACTCTTTATACTCAACTGGTTGATTGAAACAAAACCTTGGTACTTTCTGGACCAGAGCTTATCACCTCTGTCCAGATCCGAGCCGTTTTATCCTGCAGCAGAACACAATGAGCATACCCTGTTAATTTTACAATCCATTTCTGCATCCCCTTATCCTATTCAGGGTTGTGGGAGGTCCAGAGTCTGCCCAGAAGCTACTGTATGGGTGTAAGGCAGGAACAACCCAGAATGGGCCGCCAAGCCATCGCAGGGCAAACTCACACACTATGCACTCACACAAAACTCCAATACACTCAGCATGTTTTTGGATTGTGGGGGGTGGAGGAAACCAGGGTACCCAGAAGAAACCCCATGGTGACACAGGGAGAGCATTCAAACTCCACACACACACACGGAGCAATGAGGGAGATTCAAACCCTGGGTCCAGAGGTGTGAGGCGACAGTGCCAACCACTGAACCACCATGCTGCCCCCCCCCCAGTAATTTTAAGTGTGGGGAAAACACCTCCTTTAGACACACAGATCTAACTGTGTTCGTGGGCCAGTGATGGTTCTCGCTCTGTCATGAGGAGTAGGGTGGCGGCACAGATGTGGTCGGGCAGCGGACTCACTGCGACGTGTGCATGACGGGGGTGAGCCTGCTGTCTCGATCGGTGTCCATATCCAGGTCATCGTCAACACTGCTGTCATGCCACAGAGGCGGAGGAACAGTCTTCCTCGCTGTGAGAACACAGTACAGGCACACCGTTACATACCAGCTGCATAACAACAATTATATCTGCACCTAAGGGTGGCACTTCACAATGTAGCAGGCAAATGTCATTTCTTGCCTGTTTCTTGTGGGACACAGAAAGAGGCGACTGACGTCCAGGATTGCTGGCGGCCTGGAGAGACATGGGATTATGGTGAGCGCTAACACACATGCACGTCAAGGGTATTAGCCTTACAGCCAAAGGCTGAGAAAACCCCCAAAGGCAGGCAGACAGCAGGGCTGTGTGAGAGGGCAGGACGGGAACGGGTACAGAAAAGGACACCGACGTGAGCTCACCACATAACCTGAGGACTTGGGGATCAGCTGGACCTTGACAGTCTCGTCATAGGACAGGCGAAAAAGGCGAAGTCAGAAGCAGGAGCTCACACAAACTTCTAAAGCCTTCAAACTTGTGTGCACATGTGACATTTTCTTATTCATGGCTGTATGCTTCGGGCAACAGCAATATATGACTTTTCATATATTGTTTATGGGCCTACCCCTATGGGTGTTTAGGGCATCTGTCGCTGTTCAGCTTTTGGTCCCATTGTTTGGTCTTTTGTGTATTCCTATTTTAAGAAATTAACTATTTTTATAAACGTTTCTGTGTGGTGACCACCACACCAATCCTGGGCCAAGACTGCAGAGAAAGGCTCCCCCCTTGGTGTGTGTGCACATACAACCACAAAGAAAGAGACTACTAGACTCAAAATTTGAAAGGCAGCAGTATACAATATCAAAGTGATGTAGGAGACATTGTGAATGACCAGAAACCAGCCAGGTAAAGAGTGGAAGCGGCATCCTCATGCCAGAGATAATTCTCAAGTTATCCAACAGATTCTCATGAAATACAGGATCATCTTAGGTGACCTTCAAAAGGAATGGAAAACATTAAGTGCAGGTGTGAAGTGCACTGCTAGGACAGTTTGTATCAGGCTCCTAGAAGCAGGACCGAAGTCCATAAAGCAAGGGAGAAGCCCTTCATTAATGAAACAGGGAAGAACCAGGCTGCAGTTTGTAAAATATATATATATTATTCACAGATGCACACCCTTAAATTGAGTAATGAGTGAAACAAAAAATTATGCTGCGGTCTCTTAATTTGTTCGCCGACTGTATGTCGGACCCCATGGTGCTTGTAAGTCACACTTAACCAAAATAGTTTTGACTACTCATAAACATTTACAAAGCGATAACCAGTAAACATTACAGTCAGATTAAAAACCTGCAGCTCGAATGGCTAGTTTTGTTGCACAATATGGCCAAATGGCTGACTGTCAGCCAGGTGTGGCTTCCTACCAGATTGGGTGTCAGAGGAAAACTGCCCGCAGTCTTCAGGCACCGGCTCAAACGTGATATTGGGAACAGTGAGGGAGCTGGATCCATTGTCCTTCTCAGTCTTGGGTTTCCTCCCCATTTTTAACTGTTATATACAAAAGAGAGTCAGGGACACACAGTCTATTGATACGGACCCACAAAGAAAGACGGCAGCGTGACATGTATGCAAATATGCTGTCATTAGCTGACACGGCGTATGACAAAGCACAACTGTACGGTGTCTGGGATAAAGTTATGAAACAATACATCCCCAGAGCTGCAGGCTGCGGGGGTGTCATGCATGCATACCATCATCTTGGACTTAGCGATGGACTGTATGTATGTGTTGCCTGGTAACCTCTTGCCCACAAAAATCTTGTAGGTTGCTGAGTTAGAGTTCTGCAAGGCAAAACATCTCCACGAAGTCTGATGGAGGACAGGTCAGAGAAATCAGACTGTTGGGGTGATAACTATGAGGATGACACATAAAAGGCCGCGTGCCACTAAGCTGTGGGCTTTACCTGTATGAGACAGGCAGCTGCCGGGATTTGTCTGTTGAAGTGCTTCTGCCTTTGTTTCTGCTGGACCTTCAGAGCAAAGCCAGAACCCAAGATTCCCTGTGGAGAGGGACCAAAAAGGTTTCAAAAAGGTTCTGTGGAAAACTTAATGGAGGGTGCAAGGGCCCAGCTGAGTCTATCCAAGTTCTGTAACTACTTATTCTGTATAGGATCATGGTCAGCCTGGAACATAACCTGGGAAGCCCAGGTCCAGCAGACAGGGGACTGGCCTGGCTCCTTCACCTAAGCCCACATTTTTGAACTGTGCGAAGAAGCGTGTGTGGAACATGCAAAATCATGGGGGAACATGCAAAACATGGGGGAACATGCAAAATCCAGACGAAGACGGGAGAAGGGAGTGAGCCAACATCCCTAGAGGGTGAGAACACAGCATTGCTCACTGGGCCACCCAGCAACATAAGAGTAACACCCTTGGTCAAATGGTGGTATGATGATACTTATTGGGGCTGGGAGCAGAATGCAACAAAACACACAACACAATCTGAGCATCTCCCAACCCAGTGACTTACAGAAGGCAGGGCGAAGAAGGAGATGGCAAAAACTGAGAAACAGGATGCAATGGTCTTGCCAATCCAGGTCTGTGGCACCTTGTCCCCATAGCCTATGGTGGTGACAGTCACCTAGGAGCAGAGAGAAGGCTGTGTGTTTACTGCAGCGGGTCTTTTCATGTCCCTCCTGAGAACAAACTTTCAAAAACATCTGCAAGCATGCGTGAGCCTAGCTTGACTCTGTCTGTGTTAACAAAAATCAGCTTTCCTGTACACAGTTTATTTTGTGTGTAGGGGGGACTTTTCAAAGAGATCGGGGGTAGGCAGGTGGGGGGGGGGGGCAACTGAACGTTCACTGATTCAGAGAATGAGAGATTCAGCAGATCGGAGAGAGTGGCGTTGTTTATCTGTGCTTTGAGTCTGTTATGTCGTATTTGTCAGGGGTGAGGAGAAGCACACCCTGTTACTGAAACATCACGGGGCGCAGCCAGGAAATGGAGATGGAATCTATGCTGTTTCATTGCATACTAAATGCTGAAGGAAAGCATCACTTTGTGCTCAGTGTACACTGACTCCCTGCGATCTGAATAAAGAGCTGAAATGCAATGTTCATGTTACATTTTAAAACTTCTTTGGAAGTTAGATATTTTACTGAGGTACCCTGCAAACATATTCAGTAGTATTTTGATCAGACAAACAAGCAGCATTCGGTATCAGGCGTAACTCAGAGAGCCACTACAACAGTTGCCGGGGGATACCTACCACGCCCCACCACAGGGCGTCGGCATAGCTGCCAAACTCTGTGTTCCCGTTGCTGTCCACCTCGTCCTTCTCCGCCAGATAGACAATGTAGGAGGAGAAGATGAGGCCCAGGAAGCCGATGTACAGAGTGGTGATCAGCTCCTGGAGACAGACAGTGACAGAGAAGCATCGGTTGATGTACTGAAACGGGAGCAGAAAGTATAAGTGGAAGAGCTCTGGGATGAAGATATCCTCCTTGCGAAGGAGTCAGGGGAATTTCAGTGCCATAGCTGGGAACCACAGCTCAATCATTACAGGCAGACCTTTATCAGAGGTAGACATGGCTGGCATGAACTCATCTGAGGCCTCTGAGAGTGCATGTCTCTCAAAATGTTCATTTCAGGTTCGCGCAGAGATAAGATGATGGTAGAGCACCGATAAAGAGGCTGGAGTCTTCCTCTCACTTCTGAGTCATGACCAACAGCAGTCAAAGAAAGCGTGCAGATTTACAATGAGAATGTTCTCCGTGAACAACACACCAGCAGGATAAACAAGCACTTAACTTTAAAACTGATTATACACTCTTCTTGCATAGATTTCAGTTGCTACACTTGAAATGGGCCGTGCAACATGCAGGACATTTCACCTGCTGTAAGCTCCTGCTTGCATTGATTCCTTTTTTATTAATTCACAGTGAGACTCCTGCACTTCAGCCTGTGCGTATGGCTCAGACTCACCTGGCGATGGATAAACAGGACAGAGCCCAGCAGGCGCCAGGTGCCGCCCTGGCGGTCCATGTGCAGCATGCGCAGGATCTGCAGGAAGCGAATCCCTCTGGAACAGACACGCGGTCATAATGCTCACACAGAGACACCGCGAGTCTTCCCAAAGGTGTGCGGCTGGCCACGCTTACCTGATAGCGGACGTAGCAAACACCTGCCCGTTGGACCCCATTGCCAGCACGATGATAGATGCTATGACTACAATCAAATCTAAGAGAGACGGTGTATCAGTCCTCTGCTGAGACTCACATGGCTATAACCTGCTTGCATTACCGGCACTCCGAGCACAGTGGGCATTTGACAGGTTTTGGTGCTGTTACATCAACAAAGTGCTAGAATCATCTCCAATAAAGAAAGCATAGTGTTTAGCGGCCAGCTGCCTGCTCACCAATGATGGAGATGGGCTTCCTGGCAAAGCGAAGTCGTCCCCAGACGCCGACATATTTGCTGCGGCAGCCAGCTGACCAGAGCCTCACTGTGTACTCCACCCCAAAGAACACCACCAGCGCCATCTCCTGCAAGAAGGGGCGCCGTGCAACAGCTACTTCAGGGAGACCTCAGGAAATTCTCCATGAAGTCAGCGTTACAAAGATTTTGAAGCATATTTAAAGGGACATGTTTAAATTTGTGTTGAAATTCTGTATAGCACCGCGATTCCCTAAATTGTTTCTCTCTCAAAAGAGCCGGAGGGGCTGTCAGAAGCTGATTATACTGCCTGGAAAAGCATAGCTTTATCCAACATAATGTAAAACACAATCTCTTATATCAATGTTCCAACTCACATCACAGCACAACACAGATCCTTACACCAATAAGAGCCCCCATCCCCCCCTTCATTAGGCTTACACACAGCCAGCAGGGGGGCAGAGTGCTGACACTGGAGGGTGTGAAACCACTGGCCAACCAGTTCATGGTCAGGGTCAACAAAAGCCATTCATGTTTCCACACACAGAGGAGGCAGATAATGTGGGGGTCGTTTCCGTCGCCCGCAGCCACGTCGACGCCGAGACAGGTATGAGTTATGAGACTGGCTGGGGCGGCCTCTGCTCCCACTGGCTTTGGGAAAAGGAATGCGGGCGGCGTCTGGGCACTGGGAGCAAGCCACAGCCCTGAGAACAAGGGGGGGGGGGGCTGCTTCAACAGCCTGGGAAGGACGGTGCCTCTCCCGGAGAGGGGCGGGCAGGCCGCAGAGGTTAGCTTGTCCAAATACTTTCACATAATAGAGAAAACCAACAAGCGCGGGTGCAGCGTGCTGTGCAGACACAGGGCAGGGGGGCGAGGGACAAAACAGCAGACGGAGGCTGAATGGGCCCAGGGCCGAGGGGGGCTAGAGGACTGGAACACAAGCCTAAAAGGAGACAAGCTGGCCTGGCTGGTGCCCCCCACACCCACTTACAGACAGCCCTTCTGGGTAAGGGCGGGTGTAATTAGCTAAACAAGGCCAGATAAAAATGCAGATTCACCTGTCTGTCTCTTCGTAGTGAGATACTCCACGCGGGTGCACAGCAGATGTGGGTGCATCTCCTGGCATTTACTATCTCTAACTTGCTGGTTGTCAGAAGTTTCTGGTCATGCTACCGATATCCGAGCACAACCAGGAAGAAGATTAGTGAAGACGTGTAAATTAGTGTGAACAAAATGGCAGCTTTTAATGATCAGCTGTAGCACACAATTTAAAGAATATCACCAGCACACTGTTGGCACCATCACAGTGGTAGAAAAGGGTAGTAAATGCTAGGTGTAATGACCCTGCAACTTGCTCAGTAATCTGGTAACCTTACAGTTTTAGCATATGTTAGTCATAACATAACCATCCAATTGTAACAGTTTAGGTTAAATTGCAAATGTGCTTTATTTTTCTCTGACATAAGATACAAAACTTCCACTGAAAACACCTATTTAGGAGTTTGGAAATTGTGCTGAGCTGAAATGGTGTCAGATTCTATCAGATTAAGGTTTATCTCAGCATAAACGTAGCTCCTTTGCTTATTTAGGGGTAGCTGACAGTGATGCTTTTGCCCTGCTGCTGTGATTCAGCACTGATTCTCACAAGAAGTAAATCTGTCCCGAATGAAGGCACTCTGGCCCCTCAAACTCAGGGGAGGAACATGAGCTTAGGCTAATACAGCTCCGACCCAAGTGTCGCTGACAGGACCCTGTCGTGTTCCATCATGGCTGAGACCCCGACACCTCTTCCTTGCAAAGATGCCGGGGAGATCCCACCCCCACTCCAAACAGCTCTCCCCACCCCCCCCAGGTTTCCTCTGGGCCCCAAAGTTGTGACCTTACAGATTCTGGGAAGGGTCAATAGCAAAATGAATCAGCAGGAAGCACAGAGGGGGTGTAGAAACGATATGGGGAGAAGTTATATTCCACATATTGCATGCTGCCTGCCTTCATACTGATATGCTATTTGACTTTTCATTCTGTGTTTCATTCGATATTGTAATGGAACTCTACATTATGCTTAGAATTTTGTTTGCAATAATTTTGCAAATATTCTTAGAGCTTGGTTTTAATAACTTCTAAATATCTAAAATATTTCTGAAGTTAGGTCACAATACAGCAAAATAAGTCTTATTATTATTATTATTATTATTATTCTTAACCCATAGCCCCTTGTACTTGGTAGCCAATAAATAATTATTCCTAGGAGATGTAACCACACCTCCCCAATCATTGGCAAAGGCGTGAAAGATGGAAATAAGGCTGTGAAGGCCGCAGGAGCAGGATTCAGTCCAGGAAGAACATCTGTCCTGGTCATGCAGGAAGCCACAGGCAGCTGTGAGCACAGACACCCAAGAAGATATGATCCCTTTTGTAAAATGACACAGCGCCATCGTGGGCTGTCAAAACGTGACACCACCACTGTGGAGAGAAGACTTCCAGAAAAGGTGACAGACAATAGCCATCTGATAGTCACAGTCTGATGTCTGCTTCATGGGTGGCCACAGTCCTCCTGCTCATTTTGTGTGAGTTCTAACAGCATATCCCAATTATTTTAGCTTTTCCTTACCCGTAACTTGCATAAAATCAGGTAATGTTTACCCATCATTGTTCTTTTACTCAAATGAAAAACATCCTTTCAAGACATCTGCATGTCCTGCTTTGACACTGATTTTGAGACCAAGTGTCTCATTAACCCATCATATTCAGTTAAGTTTGGCATCATAAACTCAAGCAAGGTTTTGTCATCTGAGTAAAGCTTTCCAGAGGACAAAGAAGATGCAGAGCCAAGCTTTCTTCTTCTGCTTTGGGCACCTGGGGGTTCTATAAGCCCCTTGAATCAGAGAAGCTCTTATGTGATGCAGTCTCAGCAGATTAATGTCCATATGCCCTTCACATGAGAGTAGGGCACTTATCTTAAGTATTTAGGGTAAAGAACCAAGGAAAAGGTCTGAGTTTAAAGAGTTTCAGGGAACCATCTAAAACTCCATGAAAGACAGTTAAGTTAGAAGGTCAATTTCCTAAGAGTTTTTAAAAAATATGCAAAAAGATGGCAGGTGAAATTAGTAGTTTAAAACATTCTAGGAAACCGTTTAACTGTACAGCCATCAGAGGCTCCTATAACATCACAGCAGGAAGTGGGTGGCTAGTGACCCTGACCATCAGGACGGAAACTTTGCCAGGCATGGCGTCTTGTCTCCAGCTTCCCCTGTGCTTCTTTGGGTCCAGGTCTCCTATCATCTCACCCCTTGCCTGGCTGTAAGTTGGTGGCTGCTTCAGGAAAGATGGCTAGCACTAGCCAGTCCTTGCCAGATAGCTAGTTAGCGCTAGTCGGACTTCACCAGCTAGCTGGTTTGTGCTAGCTAGCTAGTTAGCATTAGCCAATCCTCTCTAGCTATTTAGTTAGCAGTAGCTGGCCCTCACCAGCTAGCTAGCAGGGTTGCCAACTGTCATGCATCTGGCGTGACACTCACTTTTTCTGACTCTCAAGCTCACACAAGAAATCTTACCGCACATCTATATTATTCCATTATAATATAAAATTAGCTACATTAAAAATGTTGGAGTGGTTTTCAATCCGTACAGACTTTATAAGGCAGTAAAACTCTTACATACATGTAAATGAGTGTGAATACTCGAGTGTGAATAATCGAACTATAAAGCCAGCTGAACAAAGTCGGCAACCCTGAACTAGTTAGTTATAGCTAGTCCTCGCTAGCTAGTTAGCACTAGCTGGTCCTTGCCACACAGCCTCAGCCACTCCAGCTTCAGGTTTTGTGGCAAAGAATTGAACACAGGGACCAGTAGTGATATTTCTTTCATTGGCCTCACTGACGGGCCTGCTTGTCTGTTGTGCCATCAATAGAGGACAGCTGTCTATAAACTAATCATTTGGATGCATGCAATGTAACATTAGTGTCAACAAGCCCAGATGATGGAGGAATGATCTATTAGTTCCAGTACATGACAACATTCCAGCCACTTCAGTGACAATTTAATGGATACTTACCACTTGATTATGAATTAGCTATACATTCTAAATGAAAAGCAGCCCAGATATATTAGGATCCCTCTTGCAGGTGCCATATTTTCATTTTATATCACTTAGGGAAGAGAAACAAATTATATTGCACAAAACTACATATTTATGCTGTTGATGGGTTGTGAAATCTTTTTATGCAATGCAAGGGCAAGAAACAGTCATGATTCATCCAACATGTGGTGTTAGTTAAAGTGTTAGGTCTGTGTCATCTCAATGCCATGGAGATCCATTATGATGCATATTTTGGCAAAATTTATATTCTAAAAATATGCAGCTATAGCCTGCACACAGAAATATATTAGAAGCTGAAACTGTAGCTAAAACTGTTTTGAGGAGCCATTACACTCTGCGCTATTGCAGTTTCCTATCAAGCCCAGTTTGCACGACATAGCAAAATGTGATCGCCTGAATATGTACACCCAGAAAGGTCACGTAAACTATAAAATATACGGATATCAGTGTAACTTTAGAACAGAGTATTTAAACATTTTGTCATACTGTGGGGATCAGGGCTGGTATGGTACTGAGGTTTCGCCTGCTGCATGGCAGCACTTGAGTCCCAGTTTGAGGCAGCCCATCCGGGTAGGCGTGTGGAACATCTTGTCTCTCCGGTGAGATGACTATCTTCCCCTACTGTTGGGGGAGCTTTGTAAACTCCGTATTTCGGTGGTGGCACTCTCTGAGATATGCAGACTGGGGAGTGGTCAGATCTCTGTAGGTGGGTATACCTACTTTTGGTCTTGTTGGTCTGGTGGCTGCCATACTCAGGGAGCAGATATTGCTGTAGCAGATCAGCTCCTCCCAATGGTGTCTGATGTCACTCCTATTATGAGAGTCAGACTAAGGCACTCCTTGGGTGTCTTGTCTGTTGTCTCAGTGTACGCTCCGACTGTGAGTGATGTCTCGTTGAGGGAGACATTTAACTTGCAACTTTGCTCGATGGTTGAAGGGTGCCCACAAGGTGACGCTCCTCTGGTTATGGGTGACTTCAATGTGACCACTGGTACTGACAGGACTGGCTATGAGGATTGTTTTGATCACCATGGGTCTGGAGACCGGGGTGAAAGTGTCTCCATGTTCCTTGACTTTGCAAAAAGGTCAGGGGCTACAGTTCACTGGATCCTGGTTCCAATGCCATGAGCTGCATCGCTGGACTTGGTACTCCAATTCTGGTGGTGCAGCGAAGGAGATCAATCACATCCTCGTGGGCAGAAGCTGGAGGCTCGAGCTGAACTGTAGGATCTATGAAAATGCCCAGTGTATGAACTCTGACCATAGAATTGTTGCTACTCTGAAGATTCAGCTTAGATGAAGTAGGCTCCCACCTACTAGGAGAATGAGGTCGGACTTGGCCAGACTCCAAGATCAAGCTGCTTTTGATGAACTTGTCTGTCTGTCTGTGGGGAGAATGTCAAAATCACCAAGAGGTTTACTTACCTCAGCAGTGACATTCATGTCTCTGATAACTCTTCCTAAGAAATCAGTAGACGGATTGGAAGAACATGGGGGGTCATGAGGTCACTAGAAAGGGGTGTGTGGTGCTCTCGATATCTTTGCATGAGGACGAAGGTCCAAGTCTTAAGAGTCCTGGTGCTCCCTGTCTTGCTGTATGGCTGCGACTGAGACTGGACTCCTTCAGTACTGTGTCCCTTCAGAGGAATCCTTGGTCTGACTGGTGTCGAATGAGCGGTTGCTATAGGAGTCCCGAATGAGGCACATTACCTGCATTATGAGGGACTACCGCCATGTGGCGCGTTTCCCAGAGGGTGATCTGGCTTGCAGGATCGTCATTGCTGATTGGAAGTTTCCAATCTTTCTTTTCGTACCGAGTACACAGGGACACTAACCCATGTGTTCACACCACGGGAATACCCATAGAGAGATTTCACAGCTCACTATCCGACTGCTAACTGCTGATCGAATGTTTTATTGTGAAGAACCAACAAAGTAATAAATATCCCTACAAAACGTTTAACGCACATCCAAAACACCTCAACAATATAAAAAATAGCATTACACAAAATTATTACCTTGGTTATATTAAATAACTCAATAATAAGTCAATAATAAAACATCTGATTTTACACCGAATGCAAATTGCCATCATCCTGGCATTTACTTTTCTTGTCATCATGCCTGTTTTTACTTCTGCGGTCATAGAGTTTTTCTCGGCATTGAGTCTGTTACATCTTACATAATAAAAAGGTAATAATTACTACAGTAAACATGAAAACAAACATTTCCTGTGTCCTATGTTAAAAGATGAATGGATAGAAAAACTCTGCTAAAGATATATGCTGTAGGCCTATATGCCTAGAATTAATTTTTGCCAACAAGTTCAACTGTGTGCATTTTCTAAAAATATTATAAAAACTTGTTTGTTAAAACCCAGAATTATAATTATCTAGGCTTAATCTTTCCATTACATTCTATATATGTCTCTGACATATTTACTTATAAAGACAATACAATAAAGAATATTTTGGTAGTGTGTTTTTACTTATGAAAAGATAAAGTGACTGCCCACTAAAATACAGCGTTAAACTTAGCAATTGACACCTGAACCTTGGTAAGGAAGTGTATTTGTTAATGACGCTGGTGCTTGCACTGCAGAACAGTCATGTTTTACTTGTATAAATGCCCCCACCACTTTTTTCTTCTAGGGTTATTTAATTAATGAGCAACCTTGTAAACTTTGTTTAGATACACACAAACTGGACTATGAAAACAAGAAAGTGCCTTCACCCAGAACATCACCTCCTGGTTTTTTAACAGCTGTGTCCAGGATTTTAAAGGTCTACAGAGAGTGATCTGGGCACCACATTGGATCTACAGTCTCTGCAGAACATTTACACCAGGAGATGCAGCACCAGAGCAGCCTGGATTATCAAAGACCCGTTTCACCCCAGTAACTGCCTGTTCAATCTGCTAAAATCAGGAAAATGCTACAGGAGTATTATGGAAAAACAGAGAGGCTCAGGAAGAGCTTCTATCCCCAGGCCATAAGACTCCTAAGTCAGGACATACCATCACAGGTCCATTTACAGCAGCTAGCACACAGAACCTTACGACACAAACATACATAAACTATTCTATTATACTGCACCTTCTACAGATGCTGCCTATATTTGTAATGTTGCACATTGTACAGATATTGCCCAAAAGTGTAATGTTATTCTGATATTTTTTCTCTACATATTTTCCATCACCTTTAATCTTACTCTTTTTATATATATCTTAAATTTGCAAAACCTTATTGCACAGCCTCAGGACCAAATCAGTGTACATTTCACTACACATCCTTCTTGTATAACTGTGTATGTGACAAATAAAGAATCTTGAATCCTGCATCTTCAGCAACTGATATTACAATTCACTGATTTGCTGCTGCCACCTGCTGTTCTGCATTTGTAATACACAAAATTCCAGTTGAAATTATATTGTTGAAGGCATTCTATAGCAATGAAAATGAACTCATTTGACATTAATTGTTGGTTAATCAAAATTGCATTGAAAACATATGCTGAGTGTATTTTGTGGCAGATAGGTACACACACATTCACAGGATGTTAACGAATAGATTTAAAATCAGTCAAAAAAAATCTTGCTATTTAGCCCCATCTTGCGGTACAGGCAGAAACAACAAGATGTATAAATTACCTTTCGGTGAATTCCAGTGAAAAAACGGATGATAAACTCACCACCCAGAAGAGTGTGTTGTGGGCCAGCATCTCGTACTCGTCGATGGTGGACAGCACGCTGAGGATCAGGCAGGTCAGCACGATGAGGAATCTTAACATAGACAGAGAAACAAATAAACAGGCTGAACTGCCTCCTGCTTCCACCAGTTCTGCGGACCAGGATAATATGCCATTGGCTCTTCTGAAAGGCTGCACTTGTTTCAGGCAGAATCACATGTCAGCTTAGAAAATCTCTTTGGGATGAATCTTCTATGGATATTTCTTCAAACCTGCCGCAAACACTATAAATCAACAGTATGACTGACATTCCGTTCCGAGCATTTCTACAAACTAAACTCAAGGAGATGAAACATAAGGGACTAAACAGGTATAAAACAGAGGCAGGTGGACACTTACACCCGTCTAACTCACAAAACAGTCAGCATTGTGGGAGAACCCACACACCCCTCTTACACCCGCCTAACCAACAAAACAGTCAGCATTGTGGGAGACCCCACACACCCCTCTTATACCCGCCTAACCCACAAAACAGTCAGCATTGTG